>SNQJ01S0005888.1:361844-399327 GCA_010110895.2 Picea sitchensis | reverse complement strand
GGGAACATATCATGACCGTTGGATTTCCTAACTACAAATGCATACTAATGCATTCTAAAGAAACACACTTTTACCTAACGACATATTAGACCATGTAGATCTTAGCTAACTCCTAAGTGTCTAAATATCCTAACAGACATGAGCTTAAAAGAGAATATTTGATGCGACGAGAGTGATCGGGCTTGGGAGGGAGGATGCTACGTTTCCAATGCATGTGAGTTCCAACTAGTGGATTGGAACAATCCATGATGTGGGGTCCAAATCTTCCATGGGTCCCAGGAGTCTTTGGATTTACGTGACACGTTGGAGGTGTGGTTCCAAGTTGGGCATCATAGATTGAGTACATTGCCCGATTCTGATTATTTCTCCACCAACTTAAATACATAGGGCCACTTCTTGTTGACATAGGGGAGAAGCTCATATTTGATTTCATTATTGACTTTTAGAATGTTATGTTCCAAATTATTTTTTTCCTTAGTGAGAGAGTCCACCGAAGAGTTTTGCATCCTAAGAAAGTAATAATAAATGACCCTCTCAAATATTTCTCAAGTTATCTGATACATGAGAATATTGTGGCAAGGGTGGGGTGGACTCTTTTTATATGCCTTCGAAGTCCCTTAATGATTAGGCCAGAGTCCCTGATTACCACCAATCTATTGGGATTTCTGTCAAAGATGAGGCACATGATTTCCATATAGACTGCCAAAGATTCTACACTTTTTTTAGTGGTTGATCCTAATCCCCACGAGAATTCCAAAAACTTTTTTTTGGGAGAGTCAAAGGTGACTCCCCCCACACCTGTCACCCCTAGTTTTGAAGGAGATTTAACAAGGTAGAAAAAATTTCATTGAAAGAGTTCTTAGAGAAGGAATAACCCCTCCTAGTGTTAGAAAATGATCATATTTTCCTTGAATATTAGGGTATGTTAGGTGCCAGTTTTGATTCTCTTTTTACTATTCCAACCAAGCGATTCACCATCATTTTTTACCATAACCTTTCCTTTTTTACCATTTCAACTAACATAATAGCATAATGTACATAATAAAGGTAAAATGTTGTTCTTGGTTGAAAATTCTTGATTTTGGTTAATAAACATAGTTAAACACCATATTACTCACTAAGTTACTAGCATTGCATATATTATAGGTATTTATCATGTGATGAGTCCAAGTTCATCATGAAGACACTCCATCATGATCAAATACAACACTTGGAATATGCTCATAGATATCTTAGGGTGGACACATGAACATTTTTTCTACATTCTAGAAACTCACCACCTCAAAGTCAACACTTGGTCAACTCGACAACAAAGATCAAAAAATATGTAAGAAATCATTGAAGGACCTATAATTATATTCCTACAATCTAGGGATCAAAGTTGAATAGGTTTAAATTTATTTCTCAATCAAGAAAATAAAGGAAACATCTTCGACAATCATAGGTATCCTACCTCTTAGGCCTAGTATGAGATCTTATTGTAACTTCTTCACATAAAGAGGAACAAAATAATATTCTAGAGATATTCGAACTGGTCATGTAATAATCTATAAAGACACAAATCAGAGAATGAAAGGAGTTAATAAGGATTTTAATATTACTCTTGAAGAGTCATTTGTGTAACCTATAATCTTTGACAACCATTGAATACAAGAACGATATTTATGATCCATTCATGGTGTTAGTGTATTCTTAATATTCTAAGTTTAATTATCCAACATATTCTAGGAAGCCCCCCTAGTATGTGTTGTGTTTTTGTTTAAATATTTCCAGTAGAATTAACTTGTATTTGCAATTCCCTTTCATTTATGCAATTCCTGTAATCAAAGGAAAGTTTCTATGATTTCTTGTATAGACAAACAATTCCTATAACTTTTCCAAAATTACAGGAAATTTGGTATACACGAATTCTCGTAATTGTCTAAAAAATATAGGAATTTATGTAACTCATGTAATCACATGTAACTTATGAAATTTAATAGCTAAGAGAATTATCTTAGTAAGTGATTTTAATTGAATAGTGTAATATACTAATTTATCTTATTTGCAAAACATTTATTTTCCTGTACTTTTCATTTAAATTTAAAATTAGACCATGACTCATAACTTAAGGTGACTCATTCGAATTTACACTATTTGACCGAACGAAGTATGAGAATAGATATAAACCTAATGTTTGAATCAGTATCGATGTTTCTACCAATTGAAGGTTAAATAAGTCCCTTAGTCCCTAGCATAACCTTCAGTCCCTGAGTTGAAATATGAAACTTCTTGCTTTAAGTCCGCATTAGATTTACTTTCCATGGAAATCCTAAGTGAATACAAAACTAGTTTCACACATATGGTGTTTACACTTCATAAGTTTACTTACCTAGTTCGATAACTAAATGCTTCAAATACCTGACATTTTGGTGCCATTGTCGGGGATGAGTCAAGGAATTGGTTTTGGAAATCATAAGTTTTCTGTTGTTTCTTGATTTTTCTTGCAATATTTATGATTTTCTTATATAAAGACAAAAAAAAAAAGGTTCTTATACTTTTTCTTGCATCTTTTTTTTCCACACATTTAGGACAAGGAGAAGTGTAGATGATAAGATGAGAGGTACAGACCCGCACATTCACTTTAGTGAGTATGCACAAGTCCTGGTCGTGTGTGATTTGCATGAATAAATCAAATATACCTAGAGACAATAAATGCAGGTTTGTTACATCAGTAAAAGAAGTTGCTCTATCTGTTTTAGAAAAACTAAAGTGGTAGAAAAACCATAAGTTTCAGAAAAATCGAAACCCCCCACAAAACCCCCCACTAAATAATCTACTAAACCATCCACTAAATCATCTACACAACCATATACTAAATCATCTGCCAAAATACCCATCAAATCATCCACAAATCCCCCCACCACTAACTTTATTGCAGTTAATAAAAGGGATACAGATAAGAGAATTGTTGTAGTGAGATCAAATAAAACACAAACCGAGGAAACTTTTAAACAATTAGAATATCTAGAGGACACACTAGAGGGTTGGAGTAAAAAAAATTGAATCTTTTCGGAGACTAAGATGGCTGATGAAGAATATCATATTGAAGGTAGAAGACCAGGTGTTGAAGGTGAAAGAGGACCAAGAGTGGGAAGATAAAGAGAGCGAGGAGTAAGAATTGGAGGAGAACAAGAAAGAATACAAGAAGGACGAGAAAGAGAAAGAGGCTCGAATGACGAAAGGGACATAATGGGAGATGAGGAAGAAGAAGTTACTTTTGGCTTTGGTAATGAGATTAAAATGAAAAGCATTCCACCTTTAGTTATTCCTAACATTTATGGTATGGCCTCTGAAGACCTTGATGCATTCATTTTTGAATTTGATATTTTATGTCACACATATGGATACACTGATGATTCTCACAAGTTTTGATTGTTTCTCGCCATTTTGAAGGGCACTTCCTTAAAATGGTTTTGAGGATTAGGATAAAGTACCATTAGATATTGGGACACCATGAGGAAAAATTTCCTTGAGAAATATTAAACTTATTATAGGCCACGCGATTCCAAGGAAGACATTTTTAGGATGGCTCAACAAGGGGATGAGAGTTTAGAGGATTATTTGGAGAGGTTTTTATACAATTTACAGAAGCCATAACATAGCTCTTTAAATATTGATGTTATTCGTACGATATTTTTAAAGGGAATTAGAGATGAATATATTGATGTTGTTAACCTCATAGGATCTGGGGATATTTCATTTCTACCATTTGATCAAATTTTTGAGATGTGTAGGAAGCATTCCATAAGAAAATATATGGAAAAGGACAAAGATAAATTCATTCAAAAGTCACCAAATCAACAATAAGGAGTATTAGTAGGGATGAAATTGGTAAATTGCTAGAAAATTTTAAAAATGAACTTCTTGGCACATTTACTTCTCAATTTGATGTTTTTAATGCTAAGAAAAGACAACAAAATCAAACAACAACCTTGGTTATTTTTTTCTTGATTACAGAAATAAACATCCTAAAAATGAGTTTCCACTAAATAATGTAAACATTTGTGGGATTTATGAAAAACATCATGCGACATAAAAATTTCCTTTGTTGTCTAGACTCAAATCAATTTATAAAGGAGATAATGATGCAGTAGAATCACTTTATAACATTGCACCCAAGTGACCTTGGCATCCACAACCACCAGGTATGTCACAAGATCCTTCTCATCAATTTCATGTATTTTCTAATCAAAAGTCTATGCAGACATATTGGAATACTTCCATGCCATGGAAATAATGGTTTCCTAAAAAAAATCCTAATCATCCTTATCAACAAACTTGGATAGGAAACACTTATGGAAATCAACCACAATATAGTGCTCAACCGCAATATTAGACCCACTATTAGTCACCACAATTTAATCCACAACAACAACAATACCAAGCATTCCCACAATATCTTTCATCCATACAACCACCATTTCCATCTCAACCCCAACTCACTCAACCACAATTGTTACAACTTCCATCAAATCAAACCCCCCCTGGACCCATACAAATCCATGCACAACTATTGGAAAACACCAATAATAAAAGGATAAATTGTTTACAATGCTGATGTAAACAATTTTTCTACTTATCTCATTGCCCCTGTGTGATTATAGGAAATTTTTAGTTCACTCACAGGATTTTTCTGCACAACTACAGAAAAATCCTGCACAGTTATAGGAAATTTATGCACAGTTACAGGAAATACCTACACCATTAGAAGAAATTAATTCGCATTCTGGGAAGGTTGTAAATAAAAAACCATCCATTATAATTGAGGTAGAAAAGGAAGAAACTCTTGATAAACCTGCTAAACATAAAAATCCAATAAATGAATTTGTTTCCCTATAGGAACAACTTATATCCTCTAGGAAAACACCTTTCCTTGAAAGGTTAACCTTAGGAAAAACATGAAAACCAAAAAATTCAGTTGAATTTAACTTTTGAATGAATTGAAAAATATCAACACTAAAATTCATTTACTACAGGCCATAAAATGCATGTCCATTTATGCCAAAAAAATAAAGGAAATGTGCAATAAAAAGAGTAGAAGGAAAATACAATATCCTCAAACAATATAAGTAGTTGGGAAATTAGCTAGTTTAAGGACTACTAAAGTCATTACATAAAAGTATGTTGATCCCAAGATCCTGATAATAACAATTTTTTTCAACAAATTTTCTATTATAAACACTCTCATTGACTTAGGTGCAACAATACATATCATGACGATGGAGACTGCAACAATTACACATTGTCAATCTTCAACCAACCCCTATAGTCCTATAACTTGCAAATAGATCAAATAATAAATTTGATGGGGTAATTCAAGACATAATTGTCTCCCTTGGGTCATGGGTGTACCCAATAGATTTTATGATACTCTAACCCAAACATAATTTTGGTGGGCATCCTTTAATTTTGGGGATATCATGGTTAGAAATAACATATGCATTCATCAACTATAGATCCAAAAATATGACAATCATAAACATTGCTGAAATAAAACATATTTCATTATACCCCCTTCCAAATCAGTAAACGAATTAGATAACATAAAATGGTTAAATGAAATTGATACTAATGATGAAATAATTCAGTCAATCTTGACCATTGCACAAGCTTTAAATCTTAAGGAAAATACATATGAAAATATACTCAATCATTTTATTTCTCATCCTTATTTTTCTCCATATTTTAGGGGGGAGACAATAAAAGTTAAACGATCTACATCATATAGTTCTCAACAATCTACATCATCAAATTCACAAGCATCATTATCAAATTCTTAACATTTTTCTGCTGATTATCTTGTTGGGAATTTTTTTTAGAAAAAATATACAGTGGATAGCTTAACATATCTATTTCAAACTGGATTTCTTGTAAATTCTGTATCAAATTCCTACAAAAGTTATTGAAATTTCTCATGGGAAAAGCCTAAACATTAATTATGATCTAGATGATAAACAACAGAAGAAATTATTTTCAATCTTACAAATTTTTTCTCATGTTATTTCCTGGGATTATACATATATGCAAGGTATTCATTCTGATAATTGTACCCATCACATTTACATATAGGAAAATGTTAAACCCATCAGGAAACCAAAAAGAAAAACAAACCCTACCTTAAAAGACATTGTAAAATGGGAGCTTCAAAAATTACTAGACGTAGATTTCATCTACCCTATCTCAGATAGCCAATGGGTCTCACCCTTGGTAATAGTCCCCAAGAAGAATGGAAAATGGTGGGTATGTGTAGATTATAGAGAAATCAATAAATCCACATAGAAAGACCACTTCCCTCTACCTTTTATAGACCAAGTCCTAGACATATTGGATGGAAATAAATATTTTTCTTTCCTTGATAATCAAATAAGAATAAATCCTAAAGACCAAGATAAAATCTCATTTACTTTCCCTTGGGGAACCTATTCCTACAAGGTATTACCTTGTGGACTTTGTAATGCACCTACCACATTCCAAAGGGAAACCTTAACTATATTTGTTGATTTAATTGATGATTGTGTAGAGGTGTACATGGATGATTTTTCAGTTTAAGGGGACATTTTTGGAGAAGCCTTAGATAAACTGGATTTTTTTTAAAATATATGTCGAGAAACAAACTTTTCCTTAATTACTGAAAAATGTATACTGAAGGAATTTAGCTTGGTCATCATGTTTTAGTTGAAGGTATTAAGGTTAATCAAGAAAAAGTCACAATGATTATCAATTTACCAACTCCATCCACTCAGAAGGATGTGAGAATATTCTTAGGACACGTGGGGTATTATAGATGGTTTATAAGATATTTTATGAAAAATTACTCTCCTTTATTTAAATTGTTTGCAAAGCATGTTGAATTTTATTGGAATACTAACTGCCAGGATGCTTTTGATGCATTTAATGAAAAAAAATCTACTACTCCAGTGTTGAGAGGAACATATTGGACCTTACCTTTCCATATATCTATGGATGCATCTAAATCAACAATAGGAGCAATGTTTGGATAGAAGGTGAATCAACAAACATATGCTATTTATTTTGTCACTAAAAACCTAACTCCTGCTGAACTGAACTATATTGTTAGGGATAAATAATTTTTTGCAGTTATTTATTCAATTAATAAATTTAGACATTATATCACATGATATGAAGTTTTGTGCACACTGATGATTCTTCCATCAAGTACTTAATGAATAAACCAATAATGAATGGTAGAATAAAAAGATGGATTATTTTATTATAAGAATTTACTATCATTGTTTTAGATAGGACATGAAAGGAAAATAAGGTAGAAAATTTCTTCTCCCTTATCAATAATGTTTGTGAGACCCTTCCTGTAGAATACAATTTTCCTGATGACCATGTTTTTGCAATTTCTGTTGAAACTCCATCGTTTGTTGACATTGCCAATTATTTATCCACAATAAAATTTCCACCGCACTTTTGACCAAAGGAAAAACAGAGGGCTATCAAGAAAAGTGATAAATAATATTGGATGGGAGGAGACCTTTTCTAAACTGGAGAATATTTGAATATCCACAAATGTATTAGAGAGGATGAAATGAAGGATATTTTGAAGGCATGCCAAGATGATCTCTATGGTGGACACTTTTCAGACACAAGGAGAGCCTACACAATCCTTCACCTAGGGTACTATTGTCCCACTCTCTTCAGAGATGCCAAAATGTACATTAGAAGTTGTGATAGTTTTCAAAGGATGGGTCATCTAGTTGAAACTGATGAGATTTATCTTCAGCCTCAAGTCCTTATAGAACCATTTTAGAAGTGGGCATTAGACTTTGTAGGGCTCATCAATCCTATATCAAGGAGAAAGAAGTATATCTTAGTGTGCACTAATTATGTTATCAAATGGGCAGAATCCAAAGGTTTTCTATATGCCACTTAACATTCAATAGTAGATTTCTTGTTTGAGTATTTTTTTGTTCATTTTGGGGTGCCCAGAGGATTGTTACTAATCAGGGGGCACAATTTATCTCCAAGTTAATTAAGTCAATGGTGCAATGGTACAATATTAAGAACTGAAAGTCCACTCCATACCATCCATGATTCGAAAATCCTTAGACACCACTTATTTTTGAAGAATATATACATGCAACATCTAACTTGATTGAATATAATGTCCTGATCATATTGAGGTGATTTGCAGAAAAATGATGATGTTCTCTTTATCCAAAAACTCATAAAATGATGATTAATTTGCAGTATGATGAGATGACACAACAAAAAATAAAAGAACTCAAATTACATATGTAGATGACATATATTACTTCATCTTCAAAGTCCCTTTAGATAGTATGATTGTTCTCCATCATCTCAAAATACAAATTGCATTAGAAAATGGGCTTGCAAGAATCTAATGAAATGGAAATTTCTTTAATTACACTACTCAAAAAAATAAAATGAGTTCACCATTAGAATCCTTGCGAAATTTGACTATAAATTCAACCAAATTCTGAACTGGCTCTATTTCACCCTCTTTGACACACAAAACAATGCACTAAAAGCTCATTAGTGACAATATAGACTAACTCTTTTACAAATGACCTCAAATTACAATACATAATTAAAATTATTCATTATCCTCATGGAAAAATGAATCCAACTAGTATAAAATTGACTATATTCAAACAAAATACCTCATGGAACACATTTCTATACAACACCAAACTAGGATTTCTTACTGCATGTACTTTGAGATAGGTCGTACAACCCTGGGATTTGTTCTCTACATAGAGATATGAACCCTTGGTATGTGTGCAGACATGGGAATTTGTGTCTCGAGATCTATGCCCAATATATAGGCTACAGATCCAAACCATAGCCCAAACTCCACGCAGATACTTAGGAAACTTAATGTTAAATTTAGTGGGATACTTAGGCATATTGGTTAGACCATTGGATAATTTGGATGAGGTCGTGGGTTCTATTCCCCACAATCCTCTCCTTTGTCAACATATTTGTTGGTTAGTTTTATATATTTTATATATAGTATAAACATATACTATATATGGTGTATTGTTTAAAACCTCTGCGTGAATTGTTGATCCAGGGTTACATTACATGGAATAGGTGTGGTCATATGGTTATATTAAAAATAAATAAATATGGGTCTAGGGATTAATCCCTCAGCCCTTTTAAAATCCATTCGAACAACCATACAACTTTAAATAATTATCGCAATGTATAGTGTTAAGAAACACTAATGTGGCGTGATGGTAGGGGAGGTTTTGTTAAGGATTATGGAGGTTGTGGGTTTGACCCCATAAACTACATAAGTTTTACATAACTCTAAACATTAATGGCCAATGGGTGGTCACCACGTAGTGGCCTCTCATTGTCTTATCCATGCCACTTGTCGATGAACAATAGGTCCACTTGGACTGTACTACTTTCCTATTCATATGCCAACCTATCATGCCACACCACTTGCACGGTCATGTGCCACTTTTCACCCTTGCAACCGTGACACGTGTCAAATTTGACTTTTTCCATTTGAATTGAATTTTGATTGATCATAACTTTTGCATAGGAACTCCATTTGACTTGTTGTTTACATCATTGTAAAGCTAATGATGAGAACTACTTAATGATGTCCTTTTATCGGTCATTAGCGATGACCGAATTTTGAGCTTTGTTGATCCCCTAGGACCTTTGTGAGCATTATAGATCCTCTTGGACTTCTGTGAGAATTCCTTAGATCCTCCTAGATCACACCTTCCCATTGAATAACTTTTGGACCTCCAAAAGTATAGATATTCAACAACTTAGTGATGATAACTCACTTTTCCATCTTGCTGAAACTTATAGAATTTAGTCTTCATCTTGGATCTTTGATACTAGGTATTAGATGAATGTACTTTGTCTATTTTTCTAGAATATGGCCCTGACTCTGTCCTCTAGCATTGTCGCTAATAGCTCTGGTTTTGGCTCATAGATTCTCTGATAACAAAATTCTTGTTCACTGAATATTTACAATACATATATCATTTATCCAACATCCATTCCCATCTCCCATTTCTGAAGATAGTCTTTCTCATTCAATATGAAACCATGTCAAATGTTGATCTATTCCTTTCTCTTTTGGACTCATTGTTCCCATACTGATGATGTATTTGTAGGAGCTTCTAAATGAATTCCTTGTCCATTACTTCTCTTTCCTTCAATAAAAACTTGAACTATACTATTATCATCTGTACATGTCTTGCTTGTTTTCAAGATGTACATCCACATGAACATGACATAGTATTTTGAAGATGATTATAGCATGCATCTATATATTCCTCTTAAAAGAGGATTATTTCTCCTTTACCAACTCTAGACTGTTTTTCATTAATTTGATGCCCTTTCCGCTTTCAATCTACATGTTCCAACTGTCTGCATCCTTCTATTCCTTCTCCTTCAGTTCTTCAGAATAAAAATTTTAAACTAGACAATTTGATCCATATGTAGCCATTTAGTTGTTTACAGGACAAAAAAATTGTCTATATTTTTTTTGAAAGGATTTAGAAATATTTATAACGAGATTCCTCTCACTTAGAATGAAGTGGATGTATAGAAACATGTTTAACGAGATTCCTCTCACTTCTAACAATATGTAAGGTGGCTATATAGAAATCTCTTTTACAAGATTCCTATCACTCTTTACATCATATAAGGTGGAAATATAGAAAGTTTACATAATTACTCTCTCTTATAATTTATAATGAGTGGCTTACAATCCTTTTAATAGACTTTAGGAGATATCTACATATGCATATTCTATTTACAAATATACATATTTACAATGAAATCTTTAGATGGTTTTCTTATGGAGTCATTCTTCCCATTGTATTGGGAGGAGTCTCATAGCTTCCGACCTGTGACAATGCCTATGAAATTGATGATGAATCTGACATTGAATCTCATGCATAATCTGATGATAAGTCTAAGAAAACATTAGAACAAACTATAGGCTTTCCCAATAACCTATATAACCTCTCCTTACAAATACCAAGCATTATTGTTTTGTCTGGAGTAGCTTCCCTTGAATACACAAATACCTTGCCATTCTAAAATGT
The DNA here is from genome assembly GCA_010110895.2 of Picea sitchensis. Classification (NCBI taxonomy): domain Eukaryota; kingdom Viridiplantae; phylum Streptophyta; class Pinopsida; order Pinales; family Pinaceae; genus Picea; species Picea sitchensis. The sequence goes on along the minus strand of SNQJ01S0005888.1, from coordinate 388,213 downwards.
GATTGCATATCCTTCATATTCGAATTCCGAAACTAAGAGTAGGTTTACCTTTAATTCTATAACATATAACATATGCTTGATTCCCATAAATCCTCCTGAATTGAAATGGAATCTTACATATCCATACCCTCTTATTGTTTTTCTGGTGTTGGTTCTAGATCTTATATAGCAATTTGTGTCAAATTATGAGAAAGTCATGAATATTGATCTCATCCCTGTCATGTGGTGAGATGAGCCACTGTCCATGAACCATTCCTTGATGTCTTCATATATCACTTTTCCAAGACCAACCATAAGGAAGTATTATTTTTGAAGTTTTTCAGTAAGACCATTAACTTCATCTGGAGTTTCCTCTTGTCTTCTTGCATGTGCCTTTACATATTTCATGTTCTTCTTCGAAAATAAGTGCAGGTAAAGGATCTAGAACTTCTCAAGTTGATGTACACTCTTACCACAATAAGATCAGAGTGTCTTGTTCCCATATTGGAACCACGATCCCTTGTTATAATCCCTCCTTTTCCTCTGGTTTGAAAAACGATTTTTACCTTTAGCCTTCTTCTTGGAGGGATTATCTTGCATAGATTGTCTTCTTCAACACTTATCCACATCATAGTTACTATTTTTGCAGGAAGCACATGGATACTTAGACTATTTACCAATGGGAAAAGTCTTCATTCCTTCTCCTGTAGCATGCACATCTTTCTTTGGAGATGTCTTACACATGTTACCTTTCTCTGTACTAGAGGGTAATTCTAACAGTTTATGAAGGACTTATCGATCTTAAGTTTTCTTTTCTTTATCTATTCTCAAGCATTATCCATCTGAGGAGTCATCCGTCTTGATCATGCGTTTTGAAATAGGTAGTCCCTTTTGCATCAGAGACTTTACATTCTCATCCTACCAATCTTCATTGATTGGTATAGATGGTGCAAATACTTGATCTTTGGTATGCAACTTTCTTTCTAACTCATGAAAAATACTCTTATGGAATTTTTTATGACATATCAATTGATCTTGAAGCCTCTACTTCTCTTCCTAAAGAGATTGCAATTGCATTCTTAATTTCAAATTCTCTTTATGGATTTGTCAATTAATGTTCTTCTGAAACCTCAACTTCATCAGATCTTTAATCATTTTATCCTCTTGATAAGAGACTTCAAAATCTTCACCAACTGAAGTCTCAGACCTCATGTCACATCAAAAACTTTCAAATTCACATCAAAACTAGCTCTGATATCACATGATCTGAAAATCCTTAGACACCACTTATTTCTAAAGAATATATACATGCAACATCCAACTTGATTCAAAATAATTTCTTGATCGTATTGAGGTGATTTGCATAAAAAGAATGACGTGTTGTTTATCCAAAAACTCATAAAATGATGATTAATTTGCAGAAAGATGAGATGAAACAACATAAAATAAAAGAACTCAAACTACATATGTAGATGACATATATGAATTCATCTTTAAAGTCCCTTTAGATAGTATGATTTTTCTCCATCATCTCAAAACACAAATTACATTACAACATGAGCTTGCAAAAATCCAATTAAATGGACATTTCTTTAATTCCGCTACTCAAAACAAGAAAATAAGTTCACCATTGTAATCCTTGCGAAATTATGAGATATTTTACTATAAAGTCAACCAAATTACAAACTGGCTCAATTTCACCCTCTTTGGCACACAAAACAATGCGCTAAAATCTCATTAATGACAATATGGACTAAGACTTTTACAAATGACCTCAAATTAGAAAAAAAACTTCAAATTCATGAGCCTCATGGAAAAATGAATCCAACAAGTATAAACTTCACTATATTTAGACAAAATACCTTAAGGCATGCATTTCTATGCAACACCAAACTAGTATTTCTTATTGCACCTACTTTGAGATAGGTCATACAACCTTTTGATCCATTCCCTACATTAGGATATGCACCCTCGTTCTATGTGTAGACAAGGAAATTCCAGTCTCGGGATCAATGCCCAATATATAGGCCGCATACCTAAACTGTACTTTGAACTCCACGTAGATACTTAGGAAACTTAATGCTAAATTTAGCGGGATCTTGTAACAATAGGATCCATGGGAATATTGGTTAGACTATTGGCTAAATTGGAGGAGGTCATGGGTTCTATTCCCCATGATCCTCTCCTTTGTCATCATATTTGTTGGTTAGTTTTATATATGGTTATATAATGTAACCATATACTATATATAGTGTATTTTTTAAACCCTCCACGTGAATCCTTGATCCACAGTTACATTACATGGAATAGGTGTGGTCATATGGTTATATGACAAAGCAATAAATATGGGTCAAGGAATTAAGTCCTCGACCCTTTTAAACTCCATTTGAACCACCATACAACTTTAAATAATTATCACGATGTATAGTGTTAAGAAACACTAATGTAGCACGATGGTAGGGGAGGCTTTGTTAAGGCTTATGGAGGTCGCGGGATCGACCTCTTTAGACTCCATAAGTTTTACATAACTCTAACCATTAATGGCCAATGAGAGTTTTCCAAAAATGAGGTCACCACGTGGCAACCTCTCATTGGCTTATCCATGCCACTTGTCGAAGAACAAGAGGTCCACTTGGATTGTACTACTTTCCTAGTCAGCTGCCAATCTATCATGCCATGTCACCTCCACAGTCATACAGTCATGTGCCACTTGTACCCTTTGTAGTGGTGACACATGTCACCTTTGACTTTGCCCTTTGATTTTTTCCATTTGACTTGAACTTTGACCGCTCATAACTTTTGCATATGAACTCCTTTTGACTTGTCATTTGTGTCGTTGGAAAGATAACGATGAGCTCTACACAATGATGTCATTTTTTGGTCATTTGAGATAGTTGAATTTTGAGCTTTTATGCATCTCTTGGTGTTACAATTTTTTTTTTCCTCACTCCATGCAACTTGTTTGGATGGCCTTTCCATTTCTCTATGCAGACCTAAAGTCCCCTTTTGCACCTTCCAAATCCAAAAAAGCATATTTTTCCACATATACATGCCCTATAAGTTATAAAACAAGTGTATACATAGGTTGGTCAACTATAGCCTTCGTGCATTGGATTTGTTGCTCAAAATTAAAAATTATGTCGGCTTTCCATGCCATGTCAGGAGATCCATGATCCTTGACCTTTCATATAATGGAAACACTCTGACTCAGTCCTTCAGTTCCATTTGAAGGATATAAATTGATCCATATCCAAGCCTTGAGGTTATTCAACAATTCAACTTTAAGAGAAAAGACACTCTGGATAAATTTCACTTCATATTGAGTCTTCATCCCTTTGTCTTTGAAAGTATAAAATCCTTGTTCAACCCCCAAGCTCTTCCTTCTTTGTGATGGAGAACCTCATTGGATCCTTTATATGATCTTGCATTTGGTGGAGGATTGAAGAGGTGGAGGCCTAGCCAGAGGGACTTGTTTTCTCAGTTCTGATATTTGTCGTTACAGAAGTTTGTCACCCATGTACTTCTGCTGATTATTTTAATAGAAATACTCTTTTCTCGTCCAATTGATATCTTGAAAATATTTGAATTATTATTCCATGGGCATATTTATCATGTATGTTAATGGATTATGCTAATATATATTCTAACATTATATATTATCACCATATTATTTCATATCTTGGTTTTTGAGGACGAGTTGCAGGTATGAAGCTTTGGGTTGTGTGCTCAACGGTGGTCTTCATCGAACGTCTGGATGAGCTAGGATATTAGTCTTGTCTTGTTATAATTTCATTTATATAACACACTTGGGATTAGAGTTGAATTCTGCATGTCATTCTATCTGTTTTGGTTTACCCCTTGCCATAGATAGATTTTCCTCGAAACAAAATTGATGATCATACTCGTGATTGATCTTCTTTTTTGGGGTTTGGAGTGTTTTTCTCCTTTATGTTCTCTCTATTAGCCTAAGTTTCCTTGTCACATGTTGCTTGACATCCTTTTTTTTTACCTTGCATCTGAGTTTCTTGGCTTAACCTTTTCCCTGGAATTTTTTTACTGGGTATACACGGTTTTTCCCTTGACAGACGCATACATATGCGAGCTATCCTCCTTTAGGGAGAGCATATACATGATTTTTTCTCAAAAAGTCGCGTACATCATCTCTTTAGTCTTGTTGTCTAAGTTTGGTGTTTTTTGGGTGAGTTTGGTTGGTTTTTGAGTCTTCTTGGGTCTATGTAATGACTATTAAGTGTTTACAGAGTGATAGGAAGCCTTCTTATTATTGAATTTTTGGGTAGTTTTCTTTCTTATCATATTTTTCATCGGTTGTCCTTGCACACTGGTCTACATTTTTACTTCTTCGTGTCCTTCTTGGCTTGTCTCTTTTTTCTTGCAGTAGGGTCTTCCTGTGAAGTTTCTATTCAGTCCTTGCATTTTCTTTTATTTATATCGAAAATACAAAAATATTCGCTTATTTTCATTATGGCATTTTCACTATTGATTACTTTGCATTGATTTAGACATATTGGAAAATATTGCATTTCATTGAAATCATAGAGATTGCATTGGAAAAATTGCATTTCATTGAAATCATAGAGATTGCATTAGAAAAATTGCATTTAGAATGATACCATCTCTTTGGAATTCAAGACTAGTACTTATCATTGTTTTTATATGATGAGTCACAATGCCATAAGTTTCATGACCACACCTCTTGAGTAAAAAGAATCCATTAAAATTAACATTGATTAATTAAAATTGAGTAGAAATGAATTTATTTTTCAAGGTACACAAACAAGAATAGGAAATAGGACCTTGAAATAGGATTTTGTGAGTAAACTTCTCCAAGGCTATTAAACTAAACATATGTGTCTGACCAGGGAGTGGTGAAACCCATTGTGTAATTAGTGATGTAAGGAGGCTCCACTTACATCATAGTTAAGCATGAGGTCACGTGAATTTGGTCATAGAGATATCCCTCTAATACCTTCATAGCGTCATAGATATTTCTGGGGTTCTATTAGTATTTGGGGGTCTGGCTAGTACCTTTACCTCCATGAGAGGCAGTTCTTTCAATATTTATGGCTTTATTACCCTGCCCATATGGTGGACCAGACTTACAACTGTTTTCTTGTGCATTGGTTATACTATGGTGACTCTAGTTTATTGGCATAGGTAGCCACATAATTTACCTGCAGGGGTTATTCTGTAGGCACCTTGAGTCAGATACGGGTGGGAAAACACAAAACTTTTATGGTTTATTTCCTTTCCAGGGGGATCTGACTGATTGCACTGTTAATCCCATGAGGGCCCTTATAACGTATTGTGATACCTCCAATATTTTGAAGGGAGTCTCAGGCCCCTCTTGGGTGAGACATACCTACTCTAGTGAGAGAAGCCCCTTTTCAAGCACTATATCTTGTTTGTGTGCATTATCCTTTTTTCTTTATTTTGGTGTGCTCTCTGATTATTAGTTGGCCCTAGGAATTCATTTTATATTTCAAGTCTTGAGTCATCATGGAGAAGGACTAGCCTCCTCACAGGTCTTGTTTTTTATTGAAGTTACCACCACATCTTGATCCTTTACTAAAGTTTCCTTCTAAAAGGCGTAAAGTTAATAAATGGGGTACATATATATCCACCCCCATACTTGTGATCATCCAATTATGAGTACTGATTCAAACTTGAATGTCATAGGGAGTCCTTTGACTCCTATATCTTATATGATTAGTGGGATCCCTTTGAATCCCTCACCCTTGACAGTTGGGGTGCTAGAGATCCCCTCCTCTAGTTCTACCCAACTTGTGGGTTCTACTCGACCCATAGGAATGAAACCTTTCAAATCTATTTTTTCTACTCCAGGTCACAATTCTGAGTCAATACCTTAGGTATCTAATCCATTTTATTTTGGGATGCCCAAGATGACATCGCAACTCTCATCCTCCATTCCAACAACTGATGTGAATCCTAGTTGTTGACCTTTGGGCATGACTCCTCCGTATGCTCCTCTATATTTTGGTGGAGGTAATATTCCCCAAACAAATCCTACAGTTGGAGGTTGGCCTCATATTTCCTTTGGGCCTAATCCTAGTGTCAATGATATTGGATGGAATGCTTAATTGGGTGGACATTTTAGTTCCTATATTCCATCCTTTATCCCCTCTTCCTCCATGCCAATTCCAACAAACACATTTATTATGGTGAATCCCGCTCTGTCCTCCAAAGTTCCATCTGGAAGGAGTCAGTTTCAAACTGTGGGAAACCCCCAACCCAGATCCTCTTCGGCTAGGGGCAACGTATATAACCCTCATCATGTCATTTCTAAAGGTATGGTTCCCATACAATATTTTATGAATCAGTTTGGAGGAGGATATCATCTTACTAGAAAAGGCCATGGAATATACCAGAACCCTGGATGGCTTGCAATCCCTCATCCCTAGTCTTTCCCAGGAGCATGGGCATAGACACTGCAACCTAGACTCCCTTTTTTGGCCACTCTTAATCTGCCAAATTTTTCAAAATTAATGAATGCTCTGGTGCGTCACGATCCATTATGGCCCCCCATCCCCACCAAGATTCCTCGTACATTCCAAAATTTGAAGGCAATACTAGTGAGGATCTGGGTGATAACATCACTAATTTTCATCTTTGGTGCTCATCTAACTCCCTGAATGATGATTCTATTCGTTTGAGGCTATTTCAATGCACCCTCATGGGGGTTTCTGTGAAATGGTACATTGAGCTATTGGGGGTAACATACAAAAACTTTAATCAAATGGTTTTGGTCTTTCTCAAGAACTTCCAGTTGTCGGTTCGTTACAATGTTGGTATATAAATTTTGTCGGTCCTCCACCAAGATAAAGCCATGCATATATTAGACCATATCCAAGAGTAGAATAGATGGAAGAGGTTGATCAAATCCTACATTCCTCCAATTTTTTTGTTGGAGTGGTTCCTTACATCGTTATTGCTTTATATTTCGAAGGATGTCTCTACATCCCGAGTAATATTTGACAAAGAAGCTATTTTCAAATACCAACAATTCCACCTCATATATGCTCAATCTGGGATGTTGTATGAAATTATTCATGACGCACTGCGGTCGAACTATGACCCTATACACAATCTCGGGCTTCATGTCGATGGCATCATAGGATATGCACATTCTAAGTCTACAGACTTGGTGACAATCTAGTTGAAATATTTGTTTCTAAGCCAGCTTGTAGAAGGATAGGCTTCAACTTCGTCCTCCACCCCCACTCATTCAGCGAGTGTACATTCTATACATTCATCATCTAACCTAAATGGTAACCAACAACCAAGTGGGAATAAAAAGAAAGGATGAGGTAACAATTGTAAGGGTGGGAATAATAATAATAAATCCAAGAACAACACTAACAAAGATAGATCGAATAATAATGTTGGTGAGGGAAAGAAAAAAAATAGAAGGTGAAGTTTCCTTGTAAAATTTGTAAATATGATCACCTTACCCACCTATGCCAAAAAATCAAGGAATCCTCAAGGATCTTATAAAAACCTCCCACTGTGCTAACAAATCCATTTCCACATAATCAATGCATGGCCTCGAGCATCCCCAACACCAGAAATGTGTCGAGCGGGAGTTAAAACCACTCGACACAAGAAGGTGGCCATCTATGTGTCAATATGGTCAAGTCTGAGATTGATGTAGCCACTCTATATTGCCATTACAGTTCTTCACATAATGTTGTAGGTATATATTCTCCTCCTCCTTCGAAAACACCCTTGCAGATCAAAAAGCCGAAACCTCTGCCTCGTATTCCGAAAGGAGTACTAAAGTGCTCTTCCGATTATCTTAATGCCATAGCTGCTGAGAACTATTCGATTGTCGAAGATCTGGTCCAAACCCCTTATGAGATGTTGGATTTGAAGGTGCTCTATATGTGTCCTTCATAGAGGAATATCTTGTTATCCATGCTAGGATCTCTAGACCCATGTGGCTTGAAGGTTATCAAGTTTGATTTCACGGATTCTAGGCGTCACTTACCTTACCACGTGGCCTTTCAAATCCATGTGGAGTATATGAAAATTACCATCAAACACACTGTAATTGATGAAGTTGTTGTGACATGCTTGATGTCGTTAACCTATTGGAAATCCATTGGCTCTCCAACCCTATCCCAATCTATGACTATGTTGACCACATTTGATGGGCGTTCGTTTCGACCCCATGGAATTCTTCCCGCTTTTCCAGTCTGGTTAGGTGGGAAGACAGTGGAGGCTGATGTCGAGGTGGTTGATGCACCCCTCGACTATAATTTACTACTAGGGTGTAATTGGACTTATTCCATGATAGTCGTCACGTCGTCTATTTTCCTCACTTTATGTTTTCCTCATGAAGGTAAAATAGTGACAATTGATCAGTTGTCATTTGCACATTCTATTCCTAGTGCATCGGTTGGACCTTTGGTCCTTGTGATCGACAATTCTCAGTGGGAAAATGAGGTTATTGGTGTCAGAATCTATTCCTCTTTGATGAGTATCTTTTATTTCATGGCACCAATTCACCATATCCATGCCATTTCTAGTTATTCTTCATCATTGATGAGGTCCATTCCTTTCCGTACTTCATATTTCAATGACCCTTGGACCCTACCTTCTCTTTGTACAAAGGTCAGTCACACATTGGGATGGAAATTCCACTGTCAACAACAGAGGTTGCATACCAGTCTATTATTGACATTACTGTTGACCCAGATCCTTCCTCCTTGTGGACGAATGAGGTGGATCCTTTTCTAGATACCGTATGGGTCATTCAATCATCTTGTTCACATGATTTCCTCGATGATAATTTACCTTTATATGAAGGCATGTTAGAGGCCATGTATGGTCCTAATACGCCTTGGGATGATATGAATCATCACTCCTATTTTCTTCTAGATCTTATTAAGATCAAACAAGATGACTTTAGATCTACCTTGAGTGAGATGTTTGGTGACGCTATGGTTCCATTAGATACGCATGGTATTTATGCCGAAGGAAATAGGGAGAATATTTATCCTACCTTCATGATTGACATCTCTTGCATTCCTGGAAAAATTGAGAATGTATATATCAGTGCAGATAGTTCGCCTGAACATATTCAGATCTACACCGATCTCTTCAAATAATTTCATGATGTATTCTCTTGGTCATATGAAGAGATTCTAGGGATTGACCCCAACATTGTCGAACATGAGATTAAAACCTATCCATATTCTAAACCTGTTCAAAAATGTATTAGAGTTGTTAATATTAGGAAGGCCTCTGCTATTAAGGTAGAGGTAGAGAAGCTACATAATGTTGGTTTCATATACCTGGTTCCCTTGACTGAATGAGTCTCCAACCCCATTCTCATAAATAAAAATCAAGGAACCATCCATGTATGTATGGATTTTTGAGACCTGAACAAGGCTTGTCCTAAAGATAACTTCTCGACTCCTTTCATTCACCAGATTCTTGACGAGTGCACAAGAAGTGAATTATTTTATTTTATGGACAAATTTTTAGGGTATAATCAAATTCAAATCAAACTCAAGGATCAACATAAGACGACATTTATTTATTCTTGGGATACTTTTTCATACCGAAAAATTACTTTTGGCCTTAAGAATGTCGGAGAAACCTTCCAACATACCATGACCTTTTCTTTTCACGATCTCAAGCATATTTTCGAAGCCTAATTAGATGATCTTGCTGCTCACTCTCGCAAGAGAGTAGATTACTCCGCTCACCTTTGATTAGTATTTGAGAAATGTCATTATTATCGCATTCAGTTGAACCCTCACAAGTACATCTTCTGTGTTAGTTCTGGCCATATTTTAGGATTCTTAGTGTCTAAGGATGGGATCATGGTATATCCTATGAAGGTTGAGGCAATACTTCGATTTCCTCCCCCATACAACATTAGACGACTTCAAGGTTTACAGGGGAAGGATAATTTCCTCCGTCGATTCATAGTGAACTATGCCAATTTAACTAAGGGTTTCATGTGTCTTTTGAAGAAGGTTCTTCTGTTTATATGGAATGAGTGACCCTAGGAATCCTTCGATTCTCTTAAGGAATATTTGGTATCGACACCTCTGTTGAAGTCTCCAGACTACAATAGAGACTATTTTATTTATATCGCTGCATCCAAAAGGACAATTGGTATGGTTCTGGTTCAAGAGGACAATGAGCTACATGAGCACATTTTCTACTATCTCAGTCGAAACCTAGTCGGTCCTGAACTGAAATACCCTCATGTAGAGAAACTAGCCTTGGATGTTGTACATGCAGTTCAAATATTACGACATTATATTACTTTTCAAAACTACCAAAGTTACGGATATCAATCCATTTCAATACGTCCTCACCAGGAATATTATAAGGGGGAAATAAAAAAAGTGGATTTTCATTTTGCAAGAATTTGATCTCGATTTCGCTTCGGTGAAGTCCAATAAATCACTATTTTTGCTGAGTTGATATCAAACTTCCCTAAACTAGATGAGGACATTTTTCATGACAATTCATTCATGGATGAACATATCTTCCTTATATCATCTTTACACCCCTAGTTTGGAGACACTCTAATCTATCTTCAAACCTTAAAGCTACCCCATCATCTATCGAAAGATGATCGACGATGTATACGTCATCAGGCTAAAAACTACCTGATCATCGATGAAACTTTGTATCGTCGAGGGGTAGATAATATTTTATGTCATTTCTTGACTCGTGAGGAAGTTGAGTATGTTATCAATGAATATCATAGTGGGGTTTGTGGTGGTCATTTATCCAGGCTTGTGACAACCCAAAAAATATTGCGAGACGATTATTTTTGGTCATCAATTTTTAAAGATTGTGTTGAAGCAGTCTAGAAGTGTCACCCTTTCCAAGTGTTCACTCAGAAAATGTACTCGCACCCATCCCATATTCACCCAGTCATCATCGTTGGTCCCTTCACCAAGTAGGGGGTATATTTTATAGACTATAACCTAGCCTCGGCTGGAGTCACCATCATATTATTGTGTTCGTGGATTAGTTTAATAAATGGGAATAGACCATGCCTACTGTTAAATCTGTTGGTAAGACTGTAACATTCTTCATATTCAACCAAATTATAGCCCGGTTCATAATCCCAAGAAATATTGTCACTGATCATGGCATTCACTGAAAATGAAATGACGAAATATTTAGCATCAAAACTGGGGTTTAAGCATCGTCATTCTTCCCCTTACTATCCCCAGGAAAATGGACAAGCAGAGGTGGTGAATAAATATCTCAATACCATCTTGCAAAAAATTGTCATCCAAAGTAAATCTGAGTGGCATATGATGATTTACCTTGCACTTTGTGCATACCAAACCTTAGTAAAGACTTCCACTAGTTTCTCTCCTTTTCAGTTAGTACATGGTGTGGAGTCAATCCTTCTGATTGAATGTGAAATCCCTTACCTTAATTTGGCAATTGAACTTCTACCTGACACATTTGATCTTGAAGAACACCTTGTACACTTGGAGTGTCTCTATGGAAGTGTCGAGATGCCTCTACGGATATCAAAGGAAATAAACAATGTGTCAAGGTTCAGTATGATAAATCTTTCTTTCCTCATAAGTATGTTGAGGGTGACTCAGTTTTCCTTTATGACCAAGATAATGAACTGCTAGGGGTAGACAAGTTCAAACCCATGTGGGATGGTCCTTATATCGTGCGATGTGTCTTAGATAAAGGAGCCTAAGAATTGGAATATTATGAAGGGAATATGATAGATGAGCCCATAAATGGCCTCTACCTTAAAAGGTATTACGCTTGATCCCTCAAGCTTGGGAACACCATTTTCTATACTCGTGTATCTTAGTGTATATACATATTTTCCTTTGTGTCATCAACTTGATTATCCATTTTTCCCTTGGTTGGAATATGTCAAAAGAGTCTTCATTTTACTTAGGATTCATGGATGGTTCCTGTCATCATATGCGTAACATGGCTTCCGTCGCTTGGGTCATTTACTCACCCGAGGGCCAAATGGTGTCTTTAGGTGGCATTCGTTCTGAGCCATCAATGAATAATGTGGCTGATTATAGTGTCATTATAGAGATATTATGTGATGCCATTTCACATTGTGTTCATTCTTTAGAGGTTCTTATGGACTCCCAGTTAGTCGTATTCTAGTTGAATGATAGTTACCATGTGTGAGATCCTACTCTACTTCAATTATTCCTACGGGTATGACATTTGGAACGATACTTTGATTTTCTTACTTATAATCACGTACCCATAAGTTCTAATCATGTATGTGATGCTTATGCTAATTATATTCTAGATTGACATTTTTCACACAACTAAGAAAATAAAACACATCCATGCATTTACACATTGTAACATATATAAGTAAAGATGAAGACTATTTTTTTTATATTTCATTCTTTCGAGTTCAAAAAATATGGTGTCATAGTACAAAATGGGGATCACACCCTCAAAATACATATATGGTTGGTATACAATATAACCATGGAATATACACACGTGGTGATATATGTGTATCATGATATCACACTATGGTGTTTGCAAGATGTCGGAAGAGTACCACCCACACATGAGGTACACCCACCACCCGACATTGCATCACCTCTGGAAGATATTCCATTTGAAGCATAAGAATATTGTGCGTCAATCGAGATAGGTTCCCCTACACATTCTGTAGCACTCTCTCTACATCTCCACCCACTTTTGCGTCTCCTCGGCCCCTCTGTCTATTCCACGGGAATCCCTCTCGCCATCGTGGACCTACATTTGTGTAACAGCAAAATTGTTAATAATTGATACCATACAAAAAGATTTGCATTTTTTATTTTTATTAAAAAACACAAAAAAAAATGAAATATATAAAAACATTTATTACCAATATCATTGTAGGTGAAACCTAGTGGCAAAGGCATGTTTGGATCCCCTTTGTAGTTGATCCGACCATAATGGTAGTCATCGATGGATATGACTTGTCGACGCCACTAGAAAAATAACTCATCATTGTAGGGGGTTGACACTCTATCATGTCCTAGATGCCTCGTCAAATCGGTCTACCGTGACATGGATAAATCATGTTGACCATGTGGAGTAATCTCTACTCTAGGGCTCAAGCCTAGAACCCTCTTAAATAGAAAACTACAAAGAATGGATGCAAATCCAAAATTCCTCATTTTCCCTTATTTGCAATCCGTCAACTCGGTATTCATGTTAGCCATTATTTAGGTACATGATTCATAAACAATGGGTATTAAACACTCCAACCCATATAACATGAGTGGCCTTGATTCCTAGTGCAATGAGGATGACCCCAAAATGAGTGTGAGTACAAGTATGACGATATTTAAGCTCAGGTTCTCGATCACCTTGATTGGGAATTGTCTCCCTACTTTATATGTGCATGCAACATAGTGGGTGGAAATGTAATCCTCCATAGTCACACCGCCCCCATCCCCTCGAGCCTTGATATTCACTACCTCACCTCGACGAGACAATCCTATGATGAAATATATATCATCCACATCAATCCTCAATGGTTTTCCATCGAGGTTGAAGGACTCTGTCTCTGGATCCCAGTAGTTTACTAGCAACTGGAGTAACCTCACTTGAGCCCTCATTCCCTTAAGAGCCCAAAATTTATAAAGGACACATCTCTTTAAATATTGTTAGGCCCTTGCATATCTTCCCATTGCTGCATCTATCTCTTCATGTTCCCTCTCCCTCCATTCAATCACCATATTGCAAAGGAGAAACCATTTTTTGAGTTAAAACCTTTCAAAAATGTTGTTCATAGACTTGTATGTGGGCTAACGTGGTAACAATCATGTATAGGGTTTCATATACGTTTCCAAGATTCACTTTTCCCACGTATATGGGGTCGTATACACGACTCGATGAATTGTCACCCACGTATACCCTAGTTTCCATGTTCACGCCCTCTAATACTAAAACAATGGGGCCAAAAATTGAAATTTAAACCATTGAAATTGACGTAGAGGGGATGGTAAATTACTTGGTCTAGATGGTTTCTGATTCCATTGATCATAGTTTTTGCAATCCACACTTGAAGATCATGGGAAAAATGGACTAAAATGCACTATGTAGGTGAAAAACCTCAAACAATATGGTAAAATAGTCTATTTTTATTATTAGTAGAAATGTTTTACCCACTTCCTATAGTTTATGGTAATTTTTGACCTTATGGAGTAATAGTGCAATGGAAATACTTGTTTTTTGGTAGTTTTGTCCAATATTTTTTTCGATTTCCAGCATCATATCGCCCATTCATGTCTTTGGTAGGTATATTGTTTCACCATCATATAAGATAGGTTTTCACTCTGTTTTTCACTCTTGCATCATCCCATGACTATGATCCATACACCCTAGGTATGAACCCATTTATTAGCAACAAGAAACCTTCTTACTGCTACTAGAAGTGTCATTATTAAGTGGTAGAGGCTTACCAAACATGGGTGCCCTAGTTAGAACCTTTGTTCCATTTCGTTCCCATGCAGAAGTTATTCCATAGGACCGGGAGTCCATTATAGTTTTGATATGACTTTGTGTTTGAATCCCATATTCTTACTCACAAGCATTCTGACCCTTGCCTATGGGACTCCCCTCGAGTCATGGTTAAGCTCTTTTTCGACTTCTGATAAAATGAAAAGATAGCCGAGTGAAATTGTCTCTTTCACACTCATTAAATGACTTTGAAAGGACATCTATTTGGTATAAGTTTAACCTTTTTCCAGACCAAGAAGACTACTTATGAAAAATGAATACTCTAGTCACCATTGACTAGAAGAGTTCTCCTGGGTATTATTTTATACTTCTTTTGGGCCTAGGGGACTAAATCTATGAAAAAGTACATTCTTTGGAGTTAAGTTGTAATCACATTCCATCATCCTTCTTGCAGTATTGAGACTATTTTCAGTTCCCGCTTCTCGTTATAAGCCTCTTACCTCAACAATTTACATCACTAGCCAAGCATAGGCTTCTATATATACTTTGCAGCTTGACACCCTATACCCTAAGAGGAAACATTCCCCTGAGTGTCCATGCCCCACATGAAATTCCTTGCATTGAGCATAGGTATGTTCCACTGCTTGGAGCTAGTTGCTTACTCACGACACTTATTTCCTCTCCTTTATCGTAGCATTTATTTTCCTATGAAAAAACAAAAAAATATGGGTGGGAAAATAATATTATCTCATATCGGAAACAATCATGTCACCTTTGAACATAGCACAAACTTTTGATCCCACTATCATCTAAATTTTTGGTTTAGCGTGACATTAGGAAGATGAGCTCATTACTTAGAGTTTACTCCTCCTAGTAGTTATTCTTCCAGTCCTTATGGAGAGTTTTTTTATGCTTCCCAGGCCACAAAGTTTTATTATCAAGTCTATGTTTCCTGAGTTGTCCATATGTCTCATGATATTGTTCAAAGGAAGTCTATAAGCCCGTGTTAGCCATGTCCTAGAACTCTTGACTTTGCATGTCAAACATACCCTTAGTGTATCTCAGAGTCACATGAATTTGTAGTCCTACCATGCACCCTGGTTGTACTTTCATTATGGGTAGGTAACCTTGAACCCAACAGTTGACATCTCCTCATTGGCCATTGACTGGGGGATTTCCCTTGTGTTTCAAGAAAATAAATCTATTCACACATTGGGATTCATGCAATGTCCTGGATTCCATTATCCTTATTGGTGGTTTCCTCACATTTCACAAATTTTTTTCTTATTGTATGTTATTCAAAGGCTCTCTTTCATGCACTACTTCCATCTAGTGCATGTGAGGTACACACATGGTCTTTGGTTCATGAACATACTATTCATCCAAGATCCTCCTAATCATCAAGATATTTATTTGTACCTCATGATGAATGATGAGAGATTCCCTAACTCTCTCCTTTCATTAGGTCTCCTTCCATTGACTTCATCTCATCTATTCTGGAAATGAGACCTAGAGTCCTATGAGTACCTAGAGGCTTGCAATCATCAGTGGGAGGTTCTGTTTCCATCGACAATTATGAATACATCAATGTATCTTAATCGATGGATTCTTTAATTGTTTGACCTAAAAACCATTATACACACTTGTAGAATGTACTTGATTCCTTGATACCTACTTTCATTATCGATGGGTTGTATCACATGATTTGTTAACGATATACCTTACTGATCGGTAATCAAACAAAGTCTCATTGTATTCGATCTCAATTCCTCTATTCACATGATGTAGAATTTCACCTTTGGAGGATAGTGTAGAAGACCTCCAACTTACAGTAGCAACATTCCTCATCTGTTGCTGTCATTCATTGGACCATTACCTATATGACTTTAGTGATCATGGGAGATTATATTATACTCCATGGCATACAAATATCTTCCTATTTATTTTGAGACTAGATTCCACTGTGTCTTGTTTGTGACTGTGATAGCCTATGACATATGTCCACTTTGTATTTCCAATTAATTTCCATGAAAAACTGTTTGATATAATTCCACATGGATCTGTAGTGTAATTAAAATTGGAAGCCATGTGTACAAATTCATTATGGATTGTAATATTCTCATGATCAACTAGTACTTCCAGCTGAGTCTCCATTACCCCACTTCTGGGAATTATAATGTATTTTTGGCCATCATAGATAGTCATCTGACCTCACACATTAAGGGGCATCTATTACAACAATTTTTTCCTCACTCCATTCAACTTTATTTGATGGACTTTACATTTCCCTATGCAGACTTGAAGGCCCCTTTTTCACCTTCCAGATCTAAAAAAACATATTTTTCCACATACACGTGCCCTATAAGTTATAAAACAAGCGTATACAAAGGTTTCTCCACTACATCTCATGTACATCGGGTTTGGTGCTAAAAATTAAAAATTATGTCAAGTTTCCATGCCATGTCATGAGATCGATGATCCTTGACCTTCCATATAATGGAAATGCTTTGAATCGACCCTTCAGTTCCATTTGAAGACTATAAATTGAGCCATATCCAAGCCTTGAGGAGATTCAACAATTCAACTTTGAGAGAAAAGACACTTTGGATAAATTTCACTTCATATTGAGTATGCATCCCTTTGTTCTTCAAAGTCTGAATTCGTTGTTCAGCTCCCAAGCTCTTCCTTATTTTTGACAGAGAAACTCATTGACTCCTTTATATGAGCTTGCCTTTGGTAGAGGATTGAAGTGGTGGAGGCCCAACAGGAGGGAATTAGTTTATCAGTTCCGATATGTTTTGTTACAAAAGTTTGTCACCCATGTACTTATGATGATTATTTCAATAGAAATACTCTTTTCTCGTCCAATTGATATCTTGAAAATATTTGAATTATTATTCCATGGTCATATTTGTCATGTATGTTAATGGATTATGATAATATATATGGTAACATTATATATCATCACCATATTCTTGCATATCTTGGTTGCCGAGGACAAGTTGCAGGTATAAAGCTTTGGGTTGCATGACCAACGATGGTGTTCATCGAACTTACAGACAAGGTAGGATCTTAGACTTGTCTTGTTATCATTTCATTTATATATCATAATTGTGATTAGAGTTTATTTATGTGTTTCATTTTGTCTGTTGTGGTTTACGCCTTGCCATAGAGAGACTTTCCTCGTAACACTTGGGACCTCTATGAGCATTCCGGGTCCTCCTGGACCTCTGTGAGCATTCCAGGTCCTCCTAGAACTCTGTGAGCATTCCTTATATCCTTCTAGATTAATTGACAAGACAATGGCGAAGTGAAATATAAAAATAAGGTTATAGAAGGGATTCTTACCAAGATAGTTCAACTCCATCAAATAGATTGGGTAGAAAAAATTCTATAGGACTTGTGGGAATACAACACTACATGGAAATATATTATCGATTACACTCCACATGATCTAGTATATGGAAAACAAGTACTTCTTCCCATTGAGTTTTAGATAAAAAAATTACAAAATTTCTACAAAATTAGGATTAGATCTTTCAAAATCTCAACAACAAAGGATTTTACAATTAAATGATCTAGATGAGATATGCCAAGCTACCTTGCAAAGGGAAGCTCTTCTATAAACACACCAGGAAAAATGGAATTACAGGTTCATAAAGAAGTAGTTTCAATTTAATGATTGGGCCTTACAATTTGACTCCAGATTCAAAAATTTCAACGATAAGTTATCTACTCACTAGCTTGGTCCATATGAAGTTGATACAATTTTGTATAATTGTTACACCTCAAAATTAATCACTTCAATAGTGTTGCAAGTGTTGTCATTACAAGTGTTGTAAGTGTCACATATTGTCCGCAAGTGTCACATCTTGAACACAATTTTTGCAAGTGTCACAAACATCATACTTCCATATTGCATATGTCATGCCTCTAACGACATCACAAAGACACTTAAGACACCTCAAAAGTTAGTTTGGAAGAAGAGAAATCACTTGACAGGAGGTACAAGCCTTTTGTGATTGGAAAAACCACTCAAAAATGAATTTTGGAGAGGCGCGCTCCCCTACCCACTGTCAGGGAGCGTTGGCACTCCCTGAGCCTCTTTGGGGGAGTGCTTGAGTGCCCTCTGCACCCTTTTGGGGGAGCGCTACCCTTATTTTTAGCAAATTTTGGGTTTGTTGAGGAAAATCAGGGAAGAATCCCTCAATTCTTGAAGGTAGTTGGATTTGAATAGATGGTCAAGGCATGATCTTAGGGAAGATCCTCAACTGAAGGAGAGGAATCCTCAACTTATCCCAAAGATCTCTCAAGTGGTTGAGCCTCTCCAAGGTTATATAAGGAGGCCTTCTCATGGTGAAAGGTACATGGAAAATATTGGAGATGTGAAACTTATGATCTCATGAGTGAGATGTCATCAAAGCAATAAGTTTAGATTACTTGAGCAAAGGGGTTGGACAAGGAGAACTAGAAGAAGCTGATGCACCCTCATTCAAAGGATTGTAAGTACTTTTACTTATTCTAATTAATAATCAATGCTTGGCCTGTTTCTTTCAAACTTATGCTTGTTCCATATGAGTTTGTTTGCAGTAGATGTATACATATTTGAGCTAATCTCAGTAGAGTAGGAGGTCCATTGTATCTTTGTTTGTTCTACAGGACCTATCAGGGAGCTCAGGATCGAAGCCCAACCTGGACTTTGCAGGGACAAACACTATTGATAAGGTACATATATTTCTTCTTCTCCCTCATATGTTAGCTTGATTAGATCTAAAAGGATGTCAGTGTCCATGTTAAACACTTTTCTGTCTTGGCCTTAGGAGTCTAGAGACCAAGAGGGAATCCACTTGTTCATAGGGGGATTCACCTAAAACAGAAATTGGCGACTCCACTGGGGAGGAGCTCTGATTTTTGTTTGTATTCCCAGATCTTGTTTTGGCCCTTTTCCCACCGATTTGATCTTCTCCACATTGTCTTTTTTTTCTTAGATTTGTTTGAATGCCTCATTATGTCATCAGGATCACCCTGATTGACTGAATTTCCTTGATTTTCTGAGTTTCTGGGAATTTTTCTGAGCTTTTGTAGCAGAGCTCTCCCCTGCCCTTGCTAGAAGAGAGCCAACACTTCCTGGTGGTCTTACAAAGAGTGTTGGAGTGCTCTGGTACCCCTTACACCAGAGATCTATCCCATTTTCAGTGAAAATAATCTAGGTTTTCAATTTCTGAAGTTCAGTTTTTGCTTTTTGCACTTGCTCAGGGTCTCATACTCCCAGTCCATATTGGTATTGGCTTTCAAACACCTTATTTCTGAGAATTCATCCTCTTTTGTTTGGGATTTTGACATTTTCTTTCCTTGCCTTGAAACCACTCTCTGTCTTTGCTGACCTAGAGTTAACTTGTTTTTTTCTTCTCCTTTATCTGACTGAGTGAAAACTTTTGTGAGGAAATCCAAAGGTCTGTGAACCTTTACATTTGATATCTGAGGTCAACTTTCCATCGTTTCTCTTTTGTTTGAGGATTTTTTTTGGTTCTTGTTTGCAAATTTGGTTATCTTTGTCCTTCTTGTCTATTTCACGATGAGAGTGTATTTTTTTGTTTTGTGTGAGGTTTGCTTCTGATTGTTTAATCTTGAAGTCTGATTGAGATTTAGAAGTCTTGCATCCAATTATCATTCACATATAAACTAAAGGACAAATCTTAGTGATTGGTTTGGATATTAAAAGGCATTTATGAAATTTTTAGCATTGCATTGGATTTGATTGAGAAACACTTCTATGAGGACATTGCATCTTAATGCTTGATAGTGAAAACATTTTTTTCTCTTTCCCTTAAATAGGCCTTCATAGAAAGAAACAATTTCTTATCATTTTCTTGTGCATTTTTGGGAATTGAGTTATCATACCATCAGTTTCATTGTCATGCACCCTTTGAGTAAAGAACAACCGTAAAATGATCGCTAATTAAAATTTATCTAGAACATTTTTGTTTTTAGGATCTTCCACCAACATTATACTAGGATTAACACTTTGGATTAGGCTATGAGTACAACTCTCCAAAGTTTTTCAAAATAAACATTGGCATCTTGAGATAGGGAGACTCAAATCCAATTGTCATATAGGCTTTCTGGGATCCCCCTCTCACATAGGGGTTACGCACGAGGTCGCATTCGGGTGAATTACAGAGATTATCCCTCCGTGGTTTAACTGTTTGTAGTGATCAAATCGCATATTGGGGGTCACTTGAAGGTATACCCACGATTATGTGTGGGAACCTCTTGAGTTGATTTCGAACTTGTTATCCTGGCCATACGTTTGGATCGAACTGTCGACTGTACACACCCAAGGGCTGACTGTGATTTGGTGTCCTTAGTTTCCATAATCCTTAGGTACTTACATGAGGTGACAGTGGAGGGAAGTCTCACTGTACCTGGAACAAACATTGGTCAAACCCACTCGGGCTCCTTGGAGGGTAAATCCACAATTACTACGTGGAATCTTGCACCAAGGTGAAAGTCTGTTAATCAGGTCGCCATTGTAACTATTCCACCATATCCTAGCCCCTTCTTGACTTGGTCACACGATGTTGGATTTCATCACCAACTAGTATGATCATCAAGAGAAGTCTTGTTTGCTTGGTTTTGATTCCTAGATTTTATTAGCGTATGTTGTTTCTTTTTTTTAGTTGGCCCTAGATTTTCAGCGTGTATTATTATTCTCCAAAAATTGAGGCTATAGATGATAAACGTCCTCATCAATCACATAGGATGCAAGGGCTGCCTCCGAAAGGTTACCAACCCTTACTTCCTAACCCTCCAGAAGACAACTACCATGGAGAGGTAGAAAATCAATCTGACACTGGGAGTGTTGTTACTCCGTTAGAAAATCAAGAAGGCGCTTTGGTTACGGTTGAGAATCCCACTCCTCACACTACATCTGTGTCGGTAACCCCTCTCATACTACTTTTACTTCATTTAGAATCCCTTGGGAACGTCATAGACGAAGAGGTCCCACAATTACCGGAGAGAGATTTTATCGAAACATATATGGGATCCATAGAACCAACCTTTGGTGATGAGTATAGGAATCATGTTCATCCTACCATTGAAATAGATACAAATCCCACACCTGCTCATTTTGTATGGAGGACTTCATGAGGATGCGATATTTATGAGCATTTTGAATCTATTCAACAACCCTTTCATCCTCATGACTCTCCTGGTGAAATGAAACCATATGGTCAAACTATCAATCACCCCATCAAGAAGGTCATTAACCCTACTTTTACATCAACACAAGTCTATCCTAATTCTAGACTCATCACCTCTACTCATTCCCAAGGCACTTCGATCCCTACCCCCTCTTTTACAAACTTTCTCTCTACAGCTCCACATGTTCCACATGATCTTGCTAGGACATATTTGCACTAGAGAATGAAGACCCTTGCCAGCCAAATACAACCGATTGGAGGGAAACCACCATGTATCAGACCTATCCTTCCTGTATGACCACCATTCTATGGTGACCCTACCCCTCCCAGGGGACAAGCCCCTTTTCATGTTCCTTCTGGAGGGAAAGCTCCCTTTGCCAGTTATACCTCAGACGTTAATCCACCGTTGGTAGAGGGGAAACCTTTGCTTGTTGGAAACCCTTCAAAATCCTGGGAAGTATCTTCGTGAGGCACTTTTACACAACCCCACGTTGGGGGGCACTCATATCATAACTCACAAAGAGGAGTATCAAATCCTATTCCTTCCGGAACATCTTATGGACAACCTTATCTGGGCGGCATCCCAAACACCACCTGGAGTCCTCAGGGACAACCACCTTATCCTCATCATGGGTCTAATGTGTATCCACCTACGGGATCTACTCCTTACCCTCCTCAAGGGAAAAATGTGTCTCCTCCTTATGGGAAAGAAAATCACCTGGATTATAAGGCTCAGAACCCACTGGGTTATCCAAATGTTTCTCAACCATCATCGAATATTGCTTATCCTGGCTAGCAACAACTGTATGTAGGAGGACCTTCTGGTTACAATTATCCACCTAACCCAGTTTATGTTCCTATTGGTGTTCCTATGCCACACTAGTATCATATGCAAATTAACCGACAATTACCTTTCCTTGCAACTCTGGATCTCCCAAACTTGTCTCGGTTAACTGATGATCCTATTTTTCATTCCCCAGTTTGGCCAGTTATTACTGCTAAACTTCCTTCTGATATTCCAAAATTTGATGGAAAATCTGGAGAATATCCAAATAACCATGTGATGAATTTCCATTTTTGGTGTTCATCAAACTCCCTGATGGATGATTCTATACGTTTGCATCTTTTCCAGTGAACACTTACGGGCTCAACAAAAAAGTGGTATATTGAACTAGCACATGATTCTTTTCATGATTTCAATTCCCTTGCCATGTATTTCCTCATGCACTTTCAACTACCTATTCGCTACGAGATAGGTACTGAACTCTTGACCTCCCTTCGTCAAACTGACTCTGTGCATATCTCTGACCATATTCATGAGTGGAGACGATGATGAAGGATGATCAAGGTAATCATTACTGAAATATTATTGGAGGAATGGTTTACTAAATCACTTTTAACCTTGATTGCTCATGATGTCACTATGGGTGGCACGATCACCAAGGAAGAAACCATTTCTCAAGCTCAGTACTTAGATTTGGTTTATTCACAATTTGGTACTTTGTATGATTTTCTTCCAAATGCTATTCAAGCTAATACCGATCCATCTAATCCGTCATCCTCATCTCATGCAGATGGCATTATTGGTTCTGTCAAAGCTCAATCTACATCCCAATTGACTAGAGTTGCACCTCGATCTACTTACACGTCTACTCCTAGTTCGAACACACCTTCTACCACTTCTCATAACCAAATCTCCGAGGTAAATGAAGTTCATTATACATCCTCACAAAAGACTGGAGGTAAGAAAAAGACAAAGAATAAAAACAAAAAGACTAATAATAATGAACAACCAAAATCTCAAAACCCACCCTCAAAGTTTCCATGTCTTATTTGTGGTGACGATCACTACACTCGAGACTGTCCACATTGGAATGAAGTGGCCAAACTCTTTAAAGGAAATTCCCAACCCTCCGTGCTTACTCATCCTTTTCCTCAGCAGCAATCCATGGTTGCTCAAACCCCCTCTCCAGGGGGAAGTTCTAGCCACACTCCTCATGATGAAGCCTCGACAAGTGCCCAAATATGTCTCTTCAACGAGATTGATTTAACCACTCACTCGATGACCTACGACACACCAGTTACACAAGATAAAGGGAAGATCACTAACGGTTCTCCTCAGGATCCATCACCATCCTCCATTAGTCCTTCATCCGTTAGTCCTCCATCTGGACCACTCCAGATCGAGAAACCTACATTTGAATCTATATTACACACTCCTAAGAGCACTATCTAAAAGTCTACCTTTATTCCTCGCTCACGTGCCACCCAACACTACAACATCGTCGAAGATCTGGCTCAGGAACCATGTGCTATGTCTTCATTAGAAGTTCGACAACACTGTCCCAGTCAACGTAGAACCCTCTTGACCGCTATTGGCACTTTTGATCTCGAGTCGTCTAACAATATCATGTTTAACTTGGATAATTTTATATCTCGACTCTCTCACCAACTTTCTTTCCAAGTTCATATTGTTGTTCACAATCAACAAATCCATCGAACTATTCTGGATGAGGGAGCCTCCACTTGTGTCATGTCTCTAGCCTGTTGGAAAGGCTTGAAATCAACTGCACTTAATAAATCCCCAACGATGTTACGTGCATTGTATGGGAGAGGTTTTCATCCACACAGACTCTTGTAGTCCCTGTCCGTCCAATTAGGTGGAAAAATTGTCTTTGTTGATGTCGAGGTGGTTGATGCTCCCCTTGATTACAATTTGTTGCTCGAAAGAAGTTGGTTCTATGCTATGACCGTTGTCGCTTCGTCAGTTTTTCGATGTGTGCAATTTCCTCATCAAGGCAAAATTGTCACCATCGATTAGTTGGATTTCTGCACAGCTAACACTCGCGCTCCTGCTACCAACAATATTCCATTCTTGGGAGATCACAAAATCACATATGAAAGTGTTGGTGTTGGCTTGCTGAAATATTTTAGCCTCATGGGTACCTTCCCTACACCACTTCCACCCACTGCACATCATATTTCCACGATCAATATGATTTCGACTATGGTTTATCAATCCTTGGAATCGTCTAACACTTGGATTGTACCCATTCCATTGGAATTTGATGCACTAGGTGACACCATGCCACTTAGTCCAGTCGAAACCTCATACGTTGCCATCCAATCTGCATCTCCCTCTTTGGATGACCAACATCTCTTGGCACCTGACAATTATTCAAGCCCATCATGGTTAAATTCCTTATCATCTGCAATCAACTACATTTCTCAAATGTTTCCTTTCGATGAATCCATAATGGAAATGCTTAGCCTCAATGATCTACCTTGGGATGATAGGCATCATCGATCCTCTTTTCTTAAACCTCTCGAAGAAATTCAAGAAGACATACACTCTATCTTCCCTCTTGATGTTGTTTATTTTTGGCAATCTCCCATCCTCACACAAGATACTCTTTTTGAGGGAAATTTGGGCAACATATCATCTATGATTGTTATTGATATTTTGATCAAGGAAGGTGTCATGGAAAACATTAACCTCGAAGCTAATTTCTCACCCGAGGAAGTGGTCCCTTATACTGCTTTATTTAAAGAATTTCACGATGTCTTCTCCTGGAGCTATGAAGAGATGCTCGAGATCGATCCATCGATCATTATGCATGAGATTAAAACCTACCCCAGTGTCAAACATATTTGAAAAAAACTCCGCCTAGTCCACCCTAAAAATACCGCGGCCATTAAGGCAGAGGTTGAAAATTTATTGAAATCTAGCTTCATTTGTCCTGCCCCCTTGACATAATGGGTTTCCAATATCATTCTAGTTACTAAGAAACAAGGGACCATTCACGTGTTTGTTAATTATAGGGATCTTAATAAGGTTTGTCCAAAAGACAACTACCCAACACCCTTTATTGACTAGATTATTGATAATTGCGCTGGTAGCGTAATTTTCTCTTTTATGGATGGTTTCTCAGGGTATAACCAGATTGACATCTTACCAACTTATCAATATAACACAAACTTCATCTTCCCGTGGGGAACTTTCGCATATCAGAAGCTACCATTTGGGCTTAAAAATGTTGGGGCTATGTTCTAGTGAGCCATGTGCTATTCTTTCCATGATATAAAACATATTGCAGAACGTTACCTTGATGACTTACCCGCCCACTCATCCGGTCGATCTGACCATTTCGGTCATCTATGGGCTATCTTTCTTCGATGTTGGTTCTACTGTATTCGTCTGAACCCACATAAGTTTATTTTCGCTATCGAATTCGACCGACTTCTCGGCTTTGTTGTCTCCAAGGACGGGATTCGGGCGGATCCCTTAAAAATTTGAGCTATTATAGCTTTACCCCCACCTACCAACCTACGACAACTCCAAATTTTGTAGGGGAAAGAAAACTTTCTTCGTCGTTTTATTTGTAACTACGCTGAGATCACTAAAGGCTTCATGTGATTGTTGCAGAAAGACGCCCCTTTCATCTGGATGAAACTGCTTAATGATTGCTCAATGATCTAAAGCACACACTAACTAACACTCCTTTGTTACATCCTCTGAACTATACAAAGGATTATATCCTTTATTTAGCAGCCTCTGCTTCCACTATTTCCATGGTGTTCATTCAAGAGGACTCTTCCTGTTATCACCCTATAAAGTATAGGATCAACTGGTGACTGGAATGTTATCTCTCTAGTGTTTTTTGTTTGTCAAATGATTTTTCATTCTGCAAATAATTTGAG
>SNQJ01S0005888.1:329174-361834 GCA_010110895.2 Picea sitchensis | reverse complement strand
GTGTGAGACTATGACCTAGTGGGGGTGCCCAGGCCACTAAGTCTCCTCATCACCTCTCTAAGAGGTGGGGGACATTACACTTTTGTTGTGAGGGGTTCCCAGGCCCAAATTGCCACATCTTTTGTTTGAGATTTTGCTCGATTTTGATGACATATCGGTAGGGCACGCCCAAGGATGAGATGTCCATAAATTCCATTTCGCTCTGGATGTATCTATGCAGAGCACCGCGATACTTGAGCACCAGATGTCGCTTTGAGTCTTTGATACACAACTTGGTGCGCAAGGTATGGAAGATATTTGTGAAATATGACACTGCTTGGTCTCTTTCTTGCCGAAGTGTGGTCCATTTGGTATACATGTCATCATAAATTCTGATAGGGTAGTATTGTTCCTTAATAACATCTCTGAAGGATTCCCAGGTGGCCGTAACTGAAAATAACTAGGTTTTCTCTGTTTCCTTTGGCTCACAGAAAGTTTCCCACCAATATTTTACATGGGGAATGGCTGTGAGGAGCACAAAAGTAATCTTTTCTTTATTCAAAAAGTTATGGACAGAAAAATACCCTTCTAGTAGATTCAACCACTTGTCTACAACATCTACGTCTATCTGACCTTCAAAATAGGAATATCGAAGTTTATTTGTACATATAGGAAACTATCCATCATCTCGTTCCCCTGTTGTGTGAGGGATTCCTCAATCAACAGTTTGAAAGGATCTCCCATCCCATCATCTTTCTCTTCTCCTGCCATGGGAGGTTGCTTGGGTGTGCGAGAGCTTCTTTCCTCAAGAGAAACAAGCTCGAGACCCAACTCTTTGTACTCCGACCTTGTTGGGGACATGCATTAAGACGACAAGGAGAAGACCGCTATGATACCACTGATCTGTATTTTATGAGAAGAATGATATGAATATAGATTATTAACATGTTCTTAACACAAAATAACAGAGATATAGTAAAACTAGTTTTCTATTCAATAACGAAATAAGATGAAACTGTAAAATGCAGTGGAAACAAGCTTGTTGGAATGGTGGCGGCTTATCTCTTAGAAGAGATGTGATGGCAGCGCGCATTCACAAGAAGAAAGTTAAAATGAGTCTCTAAAGGCATTTTTACAATAATAAAGAATGTCGAAAACCCTAGACATCCAAAAACCTAACCCTAGGAGATGAAGCACCAAAAGTCATGTGGCCCCTGTTTGGGTAAGTTAGTACATCAACTTCCCGAGGTCGTAACTTTTGCATACGATCTCCATTTTAGGCGTGTGATAGCTAGTTGGAAAGATATCATTGAGGAGATTTATTTTGTGGGCCCAATCATGCATTTGATTATAATTGAGGATCTTGATCCTGAAAAACCTTCATTTAGGCCCTCAAAATGGCCCCGGAAGTTAAAACTGCTAAAAATAGTAAATTGCCAAAATTGTCAGAAAAATGTTTTGAGCCAGTTGGAAAAGGTGGGTGGACACCGATATCCATATGGATCAATCCTCCCTCCTTAGGAAGAAATGGTCTCCATTGCAGTGAGGTCCCCCATCAGATGAGAAAATTTATGCTGAATTTGGCCCCGAGTGAGCCACTTGCCTTGGTGCAGGAGATGCCCTGCTTTGATGACTCGATAAAGATGGATCCTTTGTTGTCAAGTGCCCTTGATCTATCTATCCACAATATGATCATTGGATTCCTATTGTAGGCAGTTAGGTTTGAGATTTGTTGGTGTCATTTGTTCTGCTACTTCTGAGGTGTCCAATAATGGTGGGAAGTAAGGGCGAAGGAGATCCACGTTGAACACTAGGTGCAGACCAAGGAAAGGAGGAATGTTGAGCTCAAAATAATTACCCCCCACAGACTTGGTGATAGTGTATGACCCATAACGGAGTGGGAGAAGCTTCTGATGGGTTCCTGTATGGCGTTATTTCTGTAAGTGCAACCAAAATTTGTCACCCACCTGAAACTTATGCGGCACCCGATGTTGATCATGGTGTTGTTTGTACTTGTCATTGGACTTCTGTAGGATATCCTGAACCTGCTGGCGGATGTGTTGGACTTGCTCAATGAAACGAGTGGCTTTGTCAGCTTCAGTTAGAGTAGGAGATGATTCGGTCGAGGTGACCACAAGGGGAAGTGTAACATCTATGGGTCCCAATGGTTGTAATCCCAACCCCACTTGAAAGGGGCTATGGCTGGTTGAGATATGCAGGGCTCGGTTGTAGCTATGCTAGATGTAGGGAAGGAACTCATCCCATGTGCGAGGGTTATTTGAATTATACATGCGAAGGATATGCACAATCATTCGATTTACAACCTCGGTTTGGCCATCTGACTGGGGGTGGAAGGCCATGGATTTGGTGAGCTTGGTTTCCAGTAGTGACCAGAGGATCGACCAGAATGTGCTGAGAAATTGACTATCCCGATATAAGACAATGGTTTGTGGGATTCCAAAATGTACCTAGACTCGTTCAAAGAAGAGATTGGCAGTGGCCTCTGCTGTGATGCTCTTCTTGTAGGCAACCAGAATCGCCATCTTAGAAAAGTGATCAACAACCACAAAAGCACAGTCATTTCCTCACTTGGTGGATGGGATGCCTATCATGTAGTCCATTGAGATGGATTCCCATTGCCTTTTAGGAGTAGGAAGAGGGGTGTACATGCCTTGTTTCTTAGTAGTCAGTTTGGTAATATCACAGGTAGTGAAGGACCTGATATACATGCTGACATCCTGTCGAAGTTTCATCCAGTAGAAATGTTTCTATAGCATTGCCACTGTCTTTTCAATGACGAGGTGTCCTGCCACCCAACTGTAGTGGGCTTCCTATATTATCTTCACTTGCTCACTTGATGGAACATAGATATGGCCTAGTCGACACAACAACCCATCCCGAAGATTCAAATTATCGACAACTGCATTTGCACCCAACATTTGGTAGGTGGTGGAAAATTCAGGGTCTATCTCATAGAGTTGGGCCCATCCAAATGTCTCATGGCCACAAGAGTGTATCACCATGGTGAGTGCCATGACTGGTGGTGTGCTGAGGAAATCAACGACATGATTGGTGCTTCGTGTTTTATGCTTGATGTTGAGGTGGAATTGCTACAATTATGTGAACCACTTTTGATGGCGGTGATTCTGCAATTTTCCTTTTGTCTGCATGAACTGCAGTGGATTATGATCAGTGTGGATGAATGTCTCATTCCAAATAATGTAATGTCTCCACTCGTAGCATGTTTTCACAATGGAGTACTTTTCTTTGTCGTAAATAGGGTACTTATGGACAGTATCTAATAGTGTCTCACTATGATAGGCCACGAGGTGGCCATGCTGAGTGAGAACGGTGCCCACAACATAGTCTGAAGCATCTGTCTCGATCTCAAAAGGATGTTGGAGGTCTGGTAGTAAACGTACTAGGGTTGAGCACAAGCGTTGCTTCAAATCATCAAACGGTTATTGTTGGGACCGGCCCCACGCAAATTTCACCTTACCACCACCCCTGTTTATTTGGCTGAGGGCCCATGCAATATGGGAGAAACCCAACACGAACATGTAGTAGAAATTGGCAAAGCCCAAGAAGCTTCAAAGCTCAGTGAGTGTTGTTGGGGCTGGACAGTCACGGATGACTTGGATATTGGATGGATCCACATGTATTCCATGCTAATCAATGATGTAGCCTAGGTAATGGACCCTGTCCATGCCGAAGGAGCATTTTTCCAAGTTGGCATATAGCTTGTGCTACCGTAGGGTCTGCAGAACCTGTTGAATATGCTGCAAGTGTTCGGCCCAAGTCTTGTTGTAAATTAGAATGTCAACCAGATACACCACTACAAAAGTATTGGTGAATGGTCACAGAATATCGTCCATCATCCTCATGAAAATGGTTGGAGCATTTGTCAAACCAAAGGGCATGACAAACCATTCAAAAAGGCCTTCCTTTGACTTGAAGGCAGTCTTCCATACATCTGTCTATTCTATCGAGACCTGGTGGTAGCCAGACTTCAGATCAATCTTACTGAAGTATTTGGCCCCCGTGAGTTGATCAAGGAGGTCATCGATTCGGGGAGGTGCTTGACCTAGCAGTGCAGAGGTACCCCTATAGGTGAGGAGAAGATATCCGAGTATTCTTCCGCGACCTTATCTACTTGCTTCTGTTGTGTGGAGAGGTCGGTCACATAGACCCTAGATGTGGCTGTGATCTTTCGCTTATTCTGAGAGCGAATCACAAAGAAGACAAACTTCGCCATCTAAGAGATGACTTTCCTGCATTGATTAGCAGAGATCAAGGAAATATCACTAGGTAGGACTGCCTCGGGTATCCTGTACAATTTCCTGTTCAAAGTAATAATAACACTACGAGGCCTAGACTCATATACAACATGACGTTTCCATAAATAAGGTTGGCCCAAAATAACATCACAAACTTCGATAGGAGAAACATCACACAATATCTCGTCTTTGAAGGGCTTGATGCCATATGACAGTCGACACTGTTGGCTAATGCGGAGATCGCTTCCTTGGCAAAGCCATCCAATGGTGTACGGTTGTGGGTGAGACGTTGTTGGTAGGTCCAACCACTTGACAACCTCTGCTAAGATGAGGTTCTTCTGGCTACCACTATCAACGATGAACTGCAACGGGGTGACTTTTACCCACATATGTGAATGGAGGAGGCACTCTCCTTCTTCTGGCTCGTCTGGTTCACCAGGCTAGAGCTTGGTGGTAGCAACGGTGGCACTGGGTTCCGCGTCAATGATCCATCTTTCCCTTTTTGGTTCTGGCTCAGAGTCATAATTGGCATATGATTCAGAGGCTTTCACTTCAGTCACCAATAATTTCTTTGAGCTGCATTAAGTAGTGTTATGCCAAGGGCTCTTATGGAAGTCGCACCAGTTCCCGGTATCATTCCTTGTCTTTCCGGTGTCCTTCTTTGCTTGCGGCTTGGACAGGTTGTCTTGATAGTTTCCATATTTTCTCTGTCCTTTGTTCGGTGGGTTGGGGCTCCCCTTTCGTGGATTTTGTTGTGAGGGGTTCTTAGGCCCAAATTCCCACGTCTTTTGTTTGAGCTTCTGCTCGATTTTGATGGAATATTGGTAGGGCTTGCCCAAGGATGAGATGTCCAGAAATTCCATTTCAGTCTGGATGTATCTATGTAGAGCACCACGATACTTGAGCACCAGACGTCACTCTGAATCTTTGATACCCAACTTGGTGCACAAGGTATGGAAGATATTTGTGAAATCTGGCACTGCTTGGTCTCTTTCCTACCGTAGTGTTGTCCATTTGGTATACAGATCGTCATAAATTCCAAGAGGGTAGTATTGTTCCTTAATAGAATCCCTGAAGGATTCCCAGGTGGTCGTAACTAAAAATAACAAGGTTTCCTCTGTTTCCTTTTTCTCACAAAAAGTTTCCCACCAATGTTTGACATGGGGAACGACTTTGAGGAGCACAAAATTAATCTTTTCTTTATTCAAAAAGTTATGGACAAAAAAATACCCTTCTAGTAGATTCAACCACTTTTCTACAACATCTGCTTCTATATGACCTTCAAAAATAGGAATATCGAAGTTTATTTGTACCTTGAAGGTGGCGGTGCATCCGTTCAAAGAAGATGCGTTGCCTGTTGGTAGTCGCCGAAGAATTTTCATGAAACTATCCATCATCGTGTTCCTCTGTTGCATGAGGGATTCCTCAATCAACAGTTTGAAAGGATATCCTGTCCCGTCATATTTATTTTCTCCTTCCATGGGAGGTCGCTTGGGTGTGTGAGAGCTTCTTTCCTCAAGAGAAACAAGCTCTAGACCCAACTCTTTGTACTTCGACCTCATTGGGGACATGCATTAAGACGACAAGGAGTAGACCGCTCTGATACCACTGATCCAGATTTTATGAGAAAAAATAAATGAATACAGATTATTAACAGTTGCTTAACACAAAATAACATAGATATAGTAAAACTAGTTTTCTATTCAATAACGAAATAATCTGAAACTGTAAAATGCAGCGGAAACAAGCTTTTTGGAATGGTGGTGACTTATCTCTGAGAAGAAATGTGACGACAGCGTGCATTCGCAAGAAGAAAGTTACAATGAGGATCTGAAGGCATTTTTACAATAAGAAAGAATTCCAAAAATACTAGACATCCAAAAACCTAACCCTAGGAGATGAAGCGTCAAAAGTCATGTGGGCCCCATTTGGGTAAGTTAGTACATCAACTTCCCGGGGTTGTAACTTTTGCATACGATCTCTATTTTAGGCGTGTGATAGCCTGTTGGAAAGGTATCATCAAGGATATTCATTTTGGGGGATCAATTATGCTTTTGGATTTCATTGAGGAGCTTGATCTCGAAAAACCTTCATTTAGGCCCTCAAAACGACCCCGGAAGTTAAAACTGCTAAAAATAGTAAATTGCCAAAATTGTCAGAAAATTGTTTTGAGCCAGTTGGAAAAGGTAGGTGGCCACCGATATCCATATGGATCATGAAGAGGCTGAACGCATACTCAATTTCTATCACCTTGGAGCCTGTGGAAGTCAACTTTCTGGGATGGCTACCGCCCATAAAAGTTTACGTGCTAGATACTTTTGGCCCTCCATCTTCAAGGATTGTATGGAGGCCGTAAAAAATTTCCCACCCTGCCAATGTTTTCAAAACAAGGTACGCACCCAACCTTCTCCGCTGCATCCCATTATTTCCATCGGCCCCTTTGCAAAATTGGGCATTGATTTCATGCAGCATAAGCCTACCTCAGCCGGGGGCACGGTTATATAATCATCGTCATCGATTACTTTACAAAATGGGTTGAGGCTATTCCTACCTTTCTAAAGGACGACCATACTGCAACCCTTTTCTTTTTTAATCACATCATCACTCACTTTGGTGTTCCACAAGCCATTGTCACTAATCATGGTTCCCATTTTCAAAAACATATGATGAATGAGTTGCATACCAGGTTGGGTTTTCTCCACAAGAACTCATATCCCTACTACCCTCAAGGTAATGGACAAGTTGAAGCTATCAAAAAGGAACTCAAAATGATGATCCAATGGATGGTAGGGGTAAACAAGACATCTTGGCATTTACAAAAATTTTCCTCTCTCTGGGCTTATCGAACCTCAGTAAAAACTGCTACTGGATTCACTCCCTTCCAATTAGTATATGGCATTTAGGTTGTCTTACCAATTGAGTGCGAAATTCCTTTGCTAAAAATTAAAGTAGAACTCCCACCCCACACTTCTGTTGAAGAAGAACATTTCCTACACTTGACTAGACTGGATGAAACATGTCGTGATGCTGCTCTCATTCATGAGACGTATCAAAAGTGAATCAAACATCAATATGACAAATCTATCCATCCTCACACTTTTGCAGAAGGAGACATAGTCCTCGTCTATGACCAGGCGCATGATAATTTAGGGGCAGGGAAGTTAGAAACTCTATGGCACGGTCCCTACATCATAAAACATGTTCTACATAGAGGTTCCTACGAACTAGTCGATTATGATGGAGTTTCCCTAGGTGAGCCTCGAAATGGGATTTACCTAAAGAAGTACTATGCCTAGGACATCTAGCGTACATGCTTTGTACAATATTTTATTTTTATTTTTTGTGTGTCTTTTCTCTTGCGTGCTCAAGCTTTTTCCTTGGCCACTTATACTATGTCTTGTGTTTTTCATGTGTAGATGACATCTTCCTTTCCTACCTTTGTCGGATTTGTGGATGGTGCTAGTCGACACACCCAAAACGTTGCCTCCGCAACTTGGGTCATTTTCCACTCTGATGAGTTAGTTAGTTTAGGAGGTGGTTTCTTAGGATCAACAACTAATAACATGGCAGAATATCATGCTTTCATTGGAATTTTAACCGAAGCATCCTCCCTAGGCATTTCTCGCATAATTGTTCATCTGGAATATCAACTCATGGTATATCAACTCAATCGTATCTACGCTATTCACAACTCTATCCTGCTACGTCTCCCTCTGCCAGTGCACCGTCTTGAACGAATGTTTGATTTTATCGAATATCGACACATACCAAGAGAAATTAATACCATTTCGGATTAGCTATCAAATTAAATTATGGATATATATCTCGCACATAGATAAGATTTCATAAAGGAAATGAATCACATCACATATCACCATTTAAATTAAAACACATCACATAAAAACATCATTTGAAAATCTTTTGGCACTGTAAAAACTCGGAAATGTATATATATACGATGTGACTGAAAATGTTTGATTACATAAAAAATGGTACATTGATAGGAAAAATGTGGGTCCTCACACCTAAGAATGAACCATACCCAAATTTCTTTTGTTGTCCTTCTCTGCATCTCGTGATTTGTTCCTTCACATTTTGAAGGAACCCTACACTCTAGTTGAACAGTGTTGGCTCTAAACACTGTAAACCATAAGCCACCTATGATATTGAGACTAGATGTGCACTGGTACTTCCTGCTATGCTTGTGATGGAAAACAAGATGGATCAAAGAGGAAAGTCTCTGATATCTTTGATTGCAATCCTGCCTCCGACTAGCCTCGCTCCCGGGACACAATGGTTTGCTAGATACTCATCCACAGGTGCAAGAAGTGCTCTCTTCCCGAATAAAGCTATAGGAAGCCCTCTCTTCAAAATACTGGTTATGAAATATGCATCCTCTAGCTCAATGGTCATAAGTTGTGTCCCTATCTGGAACCCTTGCTCTGCAACATTCCACAACCCGATCATGTATTCGAGAAGAAGAATCTCCTTCTTCATCTTTTGCATTTTCAAATATTTGAGGAGACTGCAATTCCTCAATGCGTCTCTCGATCAGGGACTTTGAAGAGAGACCACATCATCGAGCTCGTGTTCTCTTTCTTTCCACTCAAGCATGTTTCCGAAGTCACCTGCAATTAACAACAAAATTCATTAAATCATGATTTCGGCGAATCTTTGGCAATTTTAAAATTAAAAAAAATGATTGTCTATTTTTGCAAAATAAAAATGCCCTTTTTATATGAACATCAGGACATCAATCCAACCTTACATTAGCCATTTAAATGTTCAAAAACTCAAAATGTCCTCCTCACATGTTGAGCGTGTGTGAGCCTTTTCTGGGCATTTTTCTTGTGGTTTTTTGAGACATCTCCCCCATTGCCACTACATCAGGGCATTGGCGTGCCATCCATGGGTTAAGAGGATCATATTCCAAGCCATGAAGCGCATACACATGATTTCTAGGGAGCGTTGAGATTTTTGGGTGCTTGGGCTGACCCAGGGCATCATTTTTCATAACTTTTTAGTGCCTTAAAACAAAATTTAAATCATGCAAATGAAAGAGAAGGAGAAGAACACGAACCTGGTCCAAACGGAGAGGAAAACAATCAACCATAGCTCTGTCACCGAACAAGTCAAGATTTAGCTCAAAAACACAAATTCTCCACTGCTACAAATCTCTACATAAATGAAATGGTAAATGACAATTTTTACCCCTTTTTACTATTATACGTTTCATTTTTTTTTTCCTCATATGATATAGTTATTTTGGGGTTTTTGAGAAATGTTTGGAGGCTTATTGATCCCCTGGAATGCAGTTTTGACATTATTGGAAGGTTTTGAAGCAGTTTTGTTCATTTTATCTTGTCACCTTCATGAGCATAGTCTTCGTTCGTTCTCAAGCTCAAAAACATGAGAATACGCCGACTCAACGTTTCTCTCTTTTTCGAACACGCATGGATACACAAAAAGGGAACCCCCTGGAGTCTTCTTTAAACTCTTTTCAGACTCTCTAAACGTGAAAAGATTGTCAAGTGATCTTGCTTCCTTTCCCACTCGTTAAAAGGTTTGAAAGGGCGTCTTTCGAATGATAATTTATCTCTTTTTCTGCCTCGTGAGACTAGCATTATGAAAAAGGACAACACTGGAGTCGTCTTTAAGTTGTTTTCAGAATCTGTAAATATGAAAAACCACCGAGTTTACCTTCTCTGGACTAGTTAAATGATCATACATTGAAGGGCCCATACGAGACCAAACCCTTACTTCTTCCAGTTCGCTAAACAAAAGAAGAGGGACTTACCGAAGGTGAGTCATATAGAGCATGTGTTACCCTCCTCGAGCTCATTAAATTAAAAAGAGGTACTCGTCTATCTGGATGGGGGAAAAAATTGAAAGAAAGAAGACAAACCATTTTTTAGAACACTACCAATAACTCTTACAGTCGCCCTTGAACATGACACTTTGTCTTTGCACGCATTTTAATCCGATGAACCTCTGCACTGAGCCAATCCTTTGAGTTTCTTTTACTCCTTTGGGTCACCTGACAAAAGTCATAGCATCCACTGGATCATCAAGTTTTGGTCCATGTCATGTTTCTGCTATCATGCCTCAGTGTTCAAGGGAAGTATCTACCTTGAGAGTTAGCCATGACAAATATCCTGTTTCAATACCCGTCAGTTTCAGTTTCATGTCGTTGATGCGGAATATATCAAGGCCCTCCTTCGACGAGTCTATTCTTGTCGACTTCAACACATTATCTAGGAACTAGACTTAGAAACCAGTTAGTACCTTGGGACCTTCATGCCTCAATGGTAGGCCTCCTCGTGTCTGATAGTGGGTTTACTTCATTGACCTCTTATCAAACAATTCCACAGATGTTCAACTTCATCTCATTTATTCTCATTCATTGGAATGTACTAGTGTACCTTGGGAATCATTGACATCAATGGTGATTTCCTTTGCGCTTGTTAACGGTTTACATCATTGACCAGTAATCAAGTGGTTTATGCCATGTTCAACATTAGGACATCTATTCACATGGTTATATTCGTACTACATAGGGATCGGTAAGAAGAAACTCAGTTGAGTTTTCACTCTTATATGTACTTTTCCCAGGTTGCGAAGGAGTTATTTTGAACTATGACACATATACTGTTACATAGATCTACTTTGTATTGGTTGTGGCTATGTCTTGTCATCTTGTAGATCCACTGTGTATCTTTTGTGGCTATGATCAGTTTAGGTTATAGGAGTATAGATCCACAATGTATCTTTAGTGGCTATATCTTTTGTCAATATAATTATGGATCCGTAGTGTATTTTATGGCGGCTATACCTAAAAAGTCTTTATCACTCAAGCATAGGTATGCATACCTTGGGTTTTGAAACATGTCATAATATTTGTTTGATGGTTGTGTGCAGATTTTTTCGGTCTCTCTGCATCCATACCCTTGCTAAAAAAAGTCTACAAAGTACTTCAATCATCATCGTCTTCTAACTTCGTACTTTGGGGGAAATATGTTACACCTCAAAATTATTCACTTCGATAGTGTCGTAGGTGTCTTCATTACAAGTGTTGTAAGTGTCACATCTTGTCCACAAGTGTCGCATCTTGAACACAAGTGTTGCAAGTGTCACAAACATAATACTGCCATCTTGCATATGTTGTGCCTCTAACGACATCATAAAGACAATAAATACACCTCAAAGGTTAGTTTGGAAGAAGAGAAATCACTTGACAGGAGGTACAAGCCTTTTTCCATTGGAAAAACCACTCAAAAATGAATTTTGGAGAGGAGCGCTCCCCTACTCACTATTAGGGAGCACTGGAACTCCCCGAGCCTCTTTGGGGGAGTGATTGAGTTCCCTGTGCACCCTTCTGGGGGAGAACTACCCTTTTTTTTAGCAAATTTTTGTTTTGTTGAGGAAAATCAGGGAATGATCCCTCAATTCCTGAAGGTAGTTGGATTCTAATAGATGGTAAAGGCATGATTTTAGGGAATATCCTCAACTGAAGGAGAGGAATGCTCAACTTATACCAAAGATATCTCAAGTGTTTAAGCCTCTCCAAGGTTATATAAGGAGGCATTCTCATGGTGAAAGGTACATGGAAAATATTGGAGATGTGAACCTTATGATCTCATGAGTGAGATGTCATCAAATCAATCAGTGTAGATTACTTGAGAAAAGGGGTTGGACAAGGAGAATTGGAAGAAGTTGTTGCACCTTCATTCAAAGGATTGTAAGTACTTTTACTTGTTCTCATTGTTGCACCTCTTTTGTCACCTAAATGAGAAAAACAGAGGTGCTTACAAGCTTAGCTGGGTTATCTAAGCAAGACAACAGTAAAGGAAAGGGTTAGAAGAATAAACACAAAAGACTAAGCTAAGAATTAAAATAGGAAAGGAAAAATGAATAAACTATTGTGCATAAGGACATAAGAACAAGAAACAAACAAGACTCATGTCACCAATGGAAAGGATTGTATTAGTGAAAAGAAAACACCAAAGCAAAAGGGGACTTTGGGTCCCTTATTCCTCCAAGGGAGGGCTCTTGGACCCCCAATATTGAGCTCTTATTACAACTTGAAAACTTGAAAGAAATGGTGAAAGAATCCTAAGCTAACCCACTCAAGAGGTAATGTGGATTGCCCAAATGGAATGGTGCTAGTATGCTCTTGATGAGAAAAGACGATTCCCAAAGAGATTAGCAACAACATAACCTTACAAATGAATTCCTTGAAAGTGTAGTGCAGCCATGGCTTTGTTTTATAGAACCACTTTGAGGTATTGTGTAACCATCTTTTAGTGTGAAAAGGGGTTGTTTAGGGAACTTTTAGGTCTTTGACCAGCCACCCAGCCGGATCCAGCTGAGATTTGGATGTCAAATCGACTTGGAAGCTGAACCAGAAGTGCGTGGGAGGCCGACCAACATCATAAATGCATCGTTCTCAAGTGTGCATAGCTTTTAGCGTCCACATTCGCGCATCCTGTGCATGTGCGTGCACGCCCTGTGTATTCATAGCGTATCTTGATTTTATAACTGGTTGTATAGTTTTGGACCTTTTGGTAATTTTGGTCCGTGGGTGGACTCATAGCTGTTTGAAGATGCTGGATTCTTGTAACCATTTGCGGATGAAATTTCAGTGATAATAGATGCCCCCTGATGGATGAGGTTAGGAGCATACGGATAGCCAAAATTTATCAATGTTTCTTCTATTGAGAGTATCTTTGTAAGAAAGAGAGATAGTGAGAGTATCAAGAGTGACCCATTAGAAGGAGAATGGAACCTGTAGGACCCAACTTTTTGCAAGGCGTGGAAAATAAATTGTGTACAAACAAGGCGGGCATGCCCCATGCTCGTGTCATTTAACTCAAAAAAGGGTGTTGTATAGTAACTAAAACTTTGTGTTGAAGTAGACAACTGCAGCGCCTTTGGGGGTGGTTTTGATAAAGGCAGAGGAAAATTATGATGAGGAACAATACTCTGAATAGTAGGTAGTGATACCTATAAGAAGTATCACAGATTTTGTGGGCATTGATAGCCCAACAAAGTTCAGAGGTCTTCGGAAAATATAAAAGCAACTGCAATAGTCGCAAAGTAAGACCCACCGTAACATGAGAAAGTGTTGAAGTCGAATAATATGGGGGTCAACGATAGTAGAGAGAAATGATGGTTCTCCCTGTGTCGTCCGAGACTCCTCATTGTAAAGGTAATGAGAGTCAAGATACTGTCGCCCTTCTAGAAACTATGCTGATGTCGACAAAAAGGGAGACACAACTCCAAGAAGAAAAGGGCTTCATGAAATCCACTAGGTGAGGTTAGGAACTAAGGAGGTACATGGATGAAGTCAATATGCGTGGAGACTCAAGACTACCGTTGGTTGGGCATATATGTGAAGTATAAGTGGTCGTAACCATTCAACTAGGTCGAGTGTCAGGGGGACAACGAGACGTGGGATAAGTTGTGCCAGAGGCAGGACAAAGTGAACAAACTCAGAGAGAAGAGGTATGTGGCCTGTGATATACTCAGAGTTTATGGATGATGTCAACATGAGTAGGTGATAAGGAATGCCCCAACCAAGGGCGACATGGGTTGCATTTTCCAAGAAGGACACCAAAGGTGACGACAAAAAGCTATGTAAAATGATGGAAACAATGGCTTAATTACAAAAAGAATTAAAAAATCAGTGGAGATAATAATGCATATACAAAAATGGGTGCCCCAGTGTAACATGGCTTGGCCTGAGGATGGCGCAAGTTGGTGTAAAAAACAAGTGGAGGGTTGGGGCCCCATAGGCGTGTTTTGTGTAGTAGGGCAATGTATGGAGGGAAATCTGAAGATGGGCAAAACCGACGGTGGATGAAATGGATGGTAAATGGTGCTACGGGAGTGCAGTCAAAATAAACCATGAGGAAGTGCCTTAGGAGTCCATTGGGTAGGCTAGCAAAATGAGGAGGAGTATGTGGCTGATTCGCGACATGATGTAAGACTATCATGACTCCCATCCCTAAAGGTTGAAAACAACATGAGTATCAAAGTGCCGAGGGGGGGTATGAATGGGACAACTCATGTGGGGGAGAGTGATACCGAGTGACAGTACCCAAAATGCAGTGGAGGTGACAGTACTACAGAGCTGGATGTAGGGATCCTAAAGGCAAAGATCGAAGGGTGTAACTGGAAAATGCATTTCGATATTCAGAGGAAAAGACTACATGCCAGTGTCGATAATATACCTGAAGGGAGACTACTGATATATGATGAATAACTACCTACACACATGAAAAATGAATACCCAACGTGAATGATATATGAAAAAAGATCATAGAGTAGTTATTCAATAATGTAATCATGCGTACCTGAGTGTAATATGAGAAAAAAAATGTCGCCCGGGGGCTAAGGATGGAAAGTGGCCGAGGGAATGGAGAGCAACAGTAGTGGGTGCTGTGATGACTGGGTGGCTACCTCTAGGTCCGGAGGGACCGATAGTGGGTGGGGCACCACCTCCTAAGGGATGGCTAGGTGGTGGTGTGCTAGAGGTACCATGAGTGTCTCTGTATGTATTTTTGTATGTTATATAGGCTGGTGAGCCCATTGGGTGTGGTGATACCAGTTTTGTACCGAGGTGGTTCACTGGCCTACGGATTT
Source organism: Picea sitchensis (assembly GCA_010110895.2). Lineage (NCBI taxonomy): Eukaryota > Viridiplantae > Streptophyta > Pinopsida > Pinales > Pinaceae > Picea > Picea sitchensis. The sequence goes on along the minus strand of SNQJ01S0005888.1, from coordinate 346,934 downwards.
TGTATAGGATGTACTCTATTTTTTGTAAACATTTTGATGGAACAGTTGACCGATATATATATATATAGATGGATATGCATTGTGGGATCTTTGTGATGTTCATATGTGTGTGAGGATTTTTTTTAATGTTGTTTATGATGTCTAATATATATGTTGTGATAGACTTCCGATGGTTTATGTGTGTCTAAAGGTGTCTTGATATGATATATGCCAATTTAGTACAATGTTAGCCATGTTATCTGTGATTTCATTAAATTGTCTTGGAATATGTGTAAATGTAATGAAATCAAAATGTCGAGATAAAAGTTTAACTTGCAGGTATTTGCGAACAAGACAAGGATTGCGAACACGGTACACATTGTTGAGTTGGAGGATGACCAGTTGGGATTCAAGTAAGACGCTAAGGTGATGAATATGATGATGGATGGCATCAACAAGGAGACCAATGACATCAGTGTACTCATCTTGGTTGTTGGTTGCTGAGCCCAAACATATGCCGCTGGAGTGGAGCAGTTCATGTGAGGGGGAATAGAGGGCCCAAGCAGTCAAAGTAAGATTCTGTGTCCAACGGTTGGCGTTGTCGACGTAACCAATGTGGTAGGCCGTTGGAGGAGGCATTTGTCAATAACACAAATGATAGTTTAGACACGAGGTATGGAAAAAAGATTTAAAACACTACAAAATAAATAACCTAGTGTAGAATGGCTATGCTTAGGCATAAAATTTCTTTAAGTACAACCTGTTGACAGGTTCTTTGAGAGAGAGGCCCTCGGGGGAAGCCAGGATGTATGCACCTTTAGTGAGGCAATGTTGGATAATGTAAGGGCCATGCCATAGTGACTCGAATTTTCCATGGCCGAGGGTATCGTGAGCGATATCATAAGTAAGGACGAGGTCACCTTCGTGAAATGAGCGAAGGTTGACATGACAATCCAAGGTGGATTTTGACCATTTTTTGGCTGCCTCAATGATCTGTAATGAAGATCAACGATCTTCATCCAGGGACTCTAAGTTCAACAAATTCTACTCCATTGGAGCAGTGGCGGGTAATAGCTCAATTGCAGTGCGTAAGGTGGGAATTTCGCACTCGATAAGAAGAGTGGCCTCGACCCCATGGACTAGATGAAATGGTGTGAAACTAGTGGCAGTTTTCACGGCTGTACGGTAAGCCCATAGCGCGAAAAATAACATATGATGCAAATTGGTCTTATGATTTTTAATCGTGCGCTGCAACATGGTCTTGAGGACCTTGTTAACTATTTCGACCTGTCCGTTGGACTGAGGGTAGTATGGTGAGGCGAACTCGTGGGAGAATCCTAAATGAGATGACAGTTCAATGAAAATATCATTCTCGAAATGTTTCCCGTGATCAGAGACTAGTTGGAGTGGTACTCCAAAGTGGGATATGACGTGGTTAAAGAAAAAATGTGTTGCAGTGTCAGCGGTGTTGTTGAAGGTAGGCATGGCTTCAACCCACTTTGTGAAGTAGTCGACTGTGACGACGATGTATTTGTGTCCATTGTTGGATGGAGGGTTTCACTTCATGAAGTCGATGCCCCATTTACAAAAGGGGCCTGCAGTAATGACTGGGTGTAGAAGAGCAGGTGGTGCTCATGATTTGTTGGCATAAAGATGGCATTTATCACATCGCTTCACGACAAGAATGCAATCGTGAAATAATGTAGGCCAAAAGTAACCTACGTGGATGATTTTATGAGCAGTGGACATCCCCGAAAGGTGGCCCCCGCAAGCGCCGCTATGACATTCGTTCAAGACTCGATCGACTTCTTCAATAGTCAAGCATTGACAAAGTATGGTGTCGACCCCTCGTTGATATAAGATATCTCTAATGAGGAGATAGTGGGGGGATTGATGGCAAATACATCGACGATCATCTCCTGAGAGGTGGTTACTAAACTTTTGGGTTTGGAGGTAGACAAGGAGATCATCGTACTAAGGATCATCCGAAGTGATGTAAAAGAGATGTTCATCGAGGAAGTCAGTATTGACGGGGGAACTGGTAGTATCAGAGGGGGAGGATGTGACGAGTTTGGCGAGGACGAGAGATTTCTTTCTCTTGGGTGTTGAAAATTCGAGATTGTACTCTTGAAGGATACTGATCCATCGGGCAAATTTACCATTAACTTGATGACGACTAAGGAAGTATTGCATGGGATTGGAATCTGCTATGACTTTCGTTGTGCGAAGCATAATGTAATGGCGCAGTTTTTGGACTGCGAGGATGACTGCAAGGGCTAGTTTCTCTTCGTGATTATATTTCAGGGGTGGCCCTGAGAGGTTTTTACTAATGTAGTAAATGACATGATCACGATCATCATCTCCTATTTGAATGAGAACTCCTGCTATTGAGACGACTGAGGTTGATATGTAGAGGATATAGTTGCAATTATAGTTGAGTGAACTAATTAAAGGGGTATTGGAGAGTGCCATTTTAAGATCGTCAAAAGCATTTTGGGCATGTTCATCCTAGTGGAATGGGATGTCATGGCGTAGTAAGCAAAGGAAACCGTGTGCTCGAGTGGCATAGTCTGGGACAAATTGCCGTAAAAAGTTAGCTTTTCCTTGTAGGCTCTGGAGTTGGCATAAATTCCGAGGGGGTGGAATTTCTGTGATGGCTTGGACTTTGAGGGGATCCACGGTAATACCGCTTTGGTAAATGATGAACCTGAGGAGGCGCTCGCCAGTGACGCAGAACACACAGTTGAGGGGGTTCAAGCAGATGTTGTACCGACGACACCTTTGGAGATGATTCGTAAATCATCAAGATGTTGAGTGTGTTTTTTGGATCGAGCTGTGAGGTTGTCCAAGTATGCGAGGATGATATGAGCTAGATCATGAAAAATGTATTTCATAGCCCATTGGAAAGTTGCACTAGCATTTTTTAGGCCAAAAGGCATGACACAATATGAAAAAGTACCCCAAGGGGTGGTAAATGTGGTCTTGTATTGATCGACTGGATGGATTTGGATTTGGTTATAGACAAAGAAATCGTCCATGAAGGATAAAGCCTCGTGGCCTGCGCAGTCATCGATAATTTGATTGATGAAGGGCGTTGGAAAGTTGTCTTTGGGACAGGCATGATTGAGATCGCGAAAGTCCGTGCATACATGGATGGTGCCCTATTTTTTGTTAATGGGGACAGGGTTGGAGACCCATGAGGTATAGGCGATGGGGTAGATGAACCCAACAACACGTAATTTGTCAATCTTGTCTTTGATGGCCGCTACTTTGGATGGGTGTAGTGGCCGTTGTTTTTGGCAAACCGATGTGACATCAGTCCAGGTGTCTATGCGATGTTCGACAATAGAGGGATCAAGGCTAGGCATCTCTGTGTATGACCAGGCAAAAATATCCCGATATTGTTGGAAGAGGGCTTCATAGGCGGTGATTTATTTAGGAGTGCATGTAGCGCCAATGGTGATTACCTCGATGACTCCATTTTTTATGGAAATATTGATTTTGATGGTAGGGGAAATGTTGGCCATATTGCCTTCTTCAAAAGAATCAGGGGCAGGGATAGGGTTGTGAGCCAGTCGATATTCCTTGATGGGATAAAATCCTTGGTTTCAACTACGTATATGGGGTGTTGGTTAGGAGGCATGAAGGCTTCGTGTTAAAGGAAGAGCGCTCTGTGGTGTAGTGCATCCCATGGGTAGTCAGGGGTGGTTAATTCCTCGAGTATGTACTCGTCACAGTGGAATTCTTGGGAATACAAGGGATCTAAAAGAGTGATATCGGTGAATGTCACCATGTGGTTGTCTTCTGGTGATGAAGAAGTAGGGGGAATGATGCAATGAGATTGCGATGGTTTTCTCGACATAAACCAAATATCGAGATACTGAGGGTTATAAATGGTAGTTGGGCGTAAAATTTTCGTGGGGAAATGAATGGGGGAATTGGGGGGATTTGGGGGTAAATCCTTGTATAAGTCATCCAAGAACCATGGAGGAGTCAGGAGTGCTTCTGGCTCAGGAGAAATAATATGAAGAATCTCTGGTGATGGGGTAGCGTTAATCATCGATTCTGTAGGGGGTGTAGGAGTTTGAATTAGGGTCACTTGGTGTTGCCTATATTCAATGATCATAGGAAATTGATATGTGAAATGATCTAAGGATTTGCCAAGAGAGAAAGGGCATCTCATACATTCATTGACTGAGGTTGTGACATAATGGATTTCAGTGACAGGAGTTGGGGTGGGTGTTTGCTGAAATCTCTGGCATACAATTGTTAGTGGCTATCATAAGTGAGGTAACATTGGACAATGGTGTGTGTAATGACCATATTCTGAATAGATGGCGCATGCAAATTTGGTTCGTATTCCTTTGTTACTTGTGTTTTGTGAGATAGCGACAATACTGGAGGAAGCGATGAGCAGTGGTGGTGCTCGATGGAGTTGGATGAGATTATGTAACTCAGGGAGAGATGGGAATTTGTTAGTGGGGTGTTCATCTCTCTCACATAGTGCGTAAGGAGGTTGGATGCATGGGAGAAGTGGAGCTATGGATTCCTTCTTCTTTCACCTACCCCCAATTGTAGTAGGGGGGTTAGTGAGTGGGGGTGTAGGGGGTATGGTGGGAGTGAGTATGGGAATCTGCATCAGGATTTCTTATGTTTTTGGAGGGAGGGATGGTTGAGGAACCATCTCAGGTGGATGTAAATACCAAACTGGCATTGCCAGCACCATATTAGTATGGATGAAATGGAGAATGTTATCGATGTTGGCAGATGGGTTAGGTTCATAATGTGAGACTTGATCAATGGTAATGATCTTGCCGTTATGGGTGAACATCATGGTTTGAAATACAAAAGAGGCAACTTCCTTCATAGCATACATGTATATACGACCAAACAAGATATTGTAATTGAGTGGGGCATCGATAACTTCAATGTCAATGAGAATGGTCTTGCCCCCAATTTCTACAGGGATATTTTGGAAGAGCCCTTCAGGAGAAGATGGTCGTCCGTCATAAGATTTTAAGGTAGTGGCAGATGGTATGAGTTCGGGGGAACCAAGTTTTTTCCATACAGACTTGGACATGATGCATGTGGATGCACCTTCATCAATGATGCACCGATGAGCTGTAACGTTCCAACTTTTAATGGGCATTTGAAAAGAGATGAGAGCGGGGAGGCGAGGTTATTCGCTATCGAGATCAAATGTGATGATTTGAGTATCTGCAGGGTCGACTGCCCCTAAGGCGAAAAGAAATGACTTTCACTGAGTGGACAAGTTTGAAGTACTTCTAATACTGACATGGAAACCGAGGATTGTGCCAAGTCATCGAACAAACTGTAGTTATAAGCCTCCCTAGCCTGAGGTTTGTGGACATTCCTACGCAATGGGATGCTAGGGATATGAGGAGGTGTTGTCGTGTTAGGGTGAGGGATCATCAAAGGGGGTCCTATTGGTGCTGGGGTTGTTTCTGGGGGAATGGGAGGAGACTCAGAGGGTGCACTGTATTGACGACTACATGTTTGTAGAAGGACTTCTTCCTCACTAGTGAGGAGGATAGTACGATCTACAAGATTGCTTGGATTGAGATATTGTCCCAACTACGGCGGGGTAGGATGCATGTCATGTTGGGTGTTCATCACTCCTTGGTATGGAATGGGGTTCTGCAACATGACTGGGGGTGGTTGTTGCACGTATTATTGTGGGGCTTGCTAAGGGGCAGGCGGTGTTGGAGGATGTGGTCCATTCACTGAGTCTTTCATTTATTTAAAATCAACGATTTGGGGGAAATCATGAGTATAATAACAGAACTCACCGCAAAGGGCACAGGGGAATTCAGTTCGAAGGTTATTGTTATTTTTCCCTTGACGTCTGTTGTTGTTTCCCCCCTGGGGGTTTTGAGACCCTTGATTTTGGTTGCCCCTAGTAGGTTGGTTCTATTGGGGGTGATTTCTGCCTTGACCTAGGTTATTATTGTTCCACTTTTTTCCTTTCTTTTTGGCATTATTCAACTGATGGATTGGATTTTCCGTATTCAATTGTTCTAAAGTTTGATATTGCTGAATGGGAGAGGGTTGAACAAAATTAACCCCAGCGTGAGGGGGTCGTAGTGGTGGAGCCATGGGTTGTGGAGGGATAGGAAATGGAAAGTATGGGTTATGTTGTGGTAATGATCCATAAGGTACATAGGAAGGCATGGCACTTTCACTAGTACTTAGAGTATAAGCTGAGGTAGAGGGAGTACCAGAACTTGTTTGGATAGGTGGGCATATTGAGGGTGTTGGTGGTGGCCCACTGATGGGTGGAGGAAGTGAAACATGGTATGGTTGTTGATAAGGGGGTGGGGGATAATAAGGGATTCCTCCATATGCCAACGGATATTGAGGTGTGCCATACATTGGTGGTTGTTGGGGTTGTGGATTGTGGTGTGTGGTGTTACCAATCAATCCGTCTACTGAGTGAGACATCCCAGGTATGTCTTGGACAAATGCCACATGTTTTGGGAGATCAGGAAGTACTGTGTACAAGTATCCTGATTGTGAATAGATGAGGTCATGTTGTTGAGCCTTGTTGATGGCTTCTTCTTCGGATTGAGGGAAGGTGGAAGACACATCTTTATCGAGGAGAGAGACACGTGATCTAAGAAACCAATCAAGACATTGTTTTTTGGTAGTTTCTTTTTTTCACAAACTACGTCGTCGACGCCACTCGTGAATGTGATCATCAATATGCATGGCTGAGGTTTGTTTAAAATCAGAGAGTAGTTCTAGACCATTCTCATGGAGGATTGGTAATTGGAAGAAGGTCAAAAACGCTTTGGCCAAGGACTCAAAAGTCGCATGGGACCCTGATTTTTCGTCTACATACCACTTGGCTGATGGGCCAGTGAGTGTGCGTTGAAATAATCATAGTCGGATGGAATCATCCATAATGTTGTTGGAAGAGCACCATAAGTGGAAAGTCATGACATGGTTGGTAGGGTCATCTCCTGCCTTTCCTTCAAACTTGGGGATATCTGAAGGTAGTTTGGTAGGCATTACAGGCCATGTGGGGTCATGCAATATAGGATCACTTGTAATTTTTCTTAGATCCGGTATGTTGAGAGAGGCGAAATATGGCATCTGGAGTGGTGGTGGAGGATTAGTTCCAACCATAGTGTGAGTGTTTTGTGAAACTGACCCTTGAGGGGGACTAGGTGGGTTTGTACTTCCCTCTTGAGAGGAAGTTGGTCCCCTGCTTCCGTGTAAAGGAGAGCAAGTGGACGGTGGACCTTGGGAATTGGACCTAAGTAAGGTGGAAACAAGCAAAGCTGATCCCAAAATAGTGGTACTCACAGGAGTGTGAGAAGGTGGGGTTGGTGAGTTTGAAAGACTAGGAACTCCCCCTAGAATAGGAAGGAGATTTAGCAAGCATCTGGAACAATGGGGGTTCTATAGGTCCCCTCTGATGTCCAGCTAGCTGAGTGAATGTGTGCGAATGGTGGTGAGAGAAATAAATAAACAAGAGCCTTTGCTACAATTTTTGAACTTTACACAATATATATCCAAATTAAATGTAATCAGAAGTGCATCATACATAAAGTGTTTTGATAAAGAAGCATATATGTGGATAGGTGGATTTTTTCCACGTGGGTGAACAAAGAAAAGAAATGCTCGTGTCTTAAAAGACGTAACGTACTTCCTCTCAAATAGCACTGGACCTTCCAATAGTACTCAACAGTGGGGTCTGAATCCACCGAAAGAGGGACTAGTGAAGGATGAAGTAATCAGTTATAATGGAGGGTAGAGGGTGCATATCCCGAAAGAGCTAGCAATATTTCCCAATAGCCACACAAAATCCGATCAAGGTGCAATTGCAGCCCATAATTGCCACCTGGGTAGATGTCCTAAGATTTGGTCACTAGGTACCTCAATCAAAGTGTGACATTTAGATTTTTGGCCTAAGAAATGGGTCACGGGCTGGATCCCNCCCTTCATGGGTATCTTCTTGCCTTATGGTGTTAGGAACACTTGACTTGGAGGATTTAAAGCTCCCTATTTGACAACTTCTATTGTTTTGAAAATGTGAGAACCAGATAACGGGGAGTTATTTGGATGCCTATCCCCGAAATCCTACCTAGACTAAAAGATTTCTTTTGGCACCTCCTGTGGAGGAAAACTTAGTGATTTTTTAGAAAAAATTTAGATGTGGTTGTTTGAGATATTGGGGGTGTGAACCAACCTCGTTGAAATTAAGTGGGAGTGGATAGTTTCGTCAAGAAAAGGGTGGGGTGTTTCAGAATCCCTTTGGAGGAAACTTACTTCAACCTCCACGTTTCAAGATGAAGACTATGTGAGTGAGAAGTGACTTTGTGTGTGAACAAGTGAAAGTGTGCCAATTTTTAATAATTTAGGTGTCACCTTACTGCATGTGGACTTCACTTGGTCCTTACAAGTGTTGTTTACCTAAGTTACTAGGTGTCATTGGTATAGCCTTGCGGAATTTTAAAGTCCCTAGGAAACTAGCATGTGGACATGTGGGTCCTTACTATTCCTTTAACTCCCTATTGTGATTTAATTTAAGAAATCTTTGAAACTATCCTAGATTGTAGCATGTGGGCATGTATGGGCCCATTACAAAACCTTTAAACTTCCCTAGTGATTTAATCTAAGAAAGTAAATTTCAATACTATCCTATCTTTGTAGCATGTGGGCATGTATGGGCCCATTACAAGTTTAAGTTATGTTTGAAGAATAAACTAAGAGGATTCTCGAGGGGGTGTTGTCATCTTCTAAAGATTTTGTCTTTTTAAGCGAGATGAAATTGTCCTACAACCTCTTTCTGATTCTCAAGATTGCTTTGAAGCACGAGAGAAGAGCATATTGAACGATTGATATCCAATTTCTAGTCCCAATGCAAGTTTTATATGTGATTTACAAATGATTCCAACTTATAGTCAAAACAAGCCATCCATGTGGTGAAAATAAAAATAAAAAAGAGGAAAAATAATGATTTTTAACCCCTAAGTGCCTATGTGTTTTGACTAATCCCTTTATATGGAGAGGGAACTAAGTGTGGTGAAGATTACAACATGCATGGAATCATATTTAAGAAGGCTAGGGGCCTTCCACAAATCACAAAAAGGCTTACAATGTGTATTTTTCTACACAGGTGCATAGGTCTCAGAGTAGACAGAGGTGCATTGAGCACCAATGCGTGAACTAAAAAGGTTTTTTGAGCACAGGTGCGTAGAAGGCAGTGAGTAATACAGTGATTTTGGTGCGCGTGTGCATGATGTGCGACTGTGGGCCAATAAACCCATGCACAAGTGTCACACAGTTGTGAAGAAAATTTCGAACAAAATTATCTGAACTCAGCTTTGAATTTGGCTTCCTGTAGGTCAGATTGGGACGGTTATGGTACCTACAGGTTAAGTAAACAAAAAGAAGAGCTAAAATAACCCAAATGGGGTAGTAAATTGATACCTTTCCCCAGACGAGTCGCCAATATCTTGTGCCTCTTTTGTCACCTAAATGAACAAAACAAAGGTGGTTACAAGCTTAGTTGGGTTAGCTAAGAAAGATAGCAGTAAAGGAAAGGGTTAGAAGAATAAACATAAAAGACTAAGCTAAGAATTAAAATAGGAAAGGAAAAATGACTAAACTATTGTGCATAAGGACATAAGAACAAGAAACAAACAAGACTCATGTCACCAATGGAAAGGATTGTATTAGTGAAAAGAAAACACCAAAGAAAAGGGGACTTTGGGTCCCTTCTTCCTCCAAGGGAGGGCTCTTGGACCCCCAAGATTGAGCTCTTCTTACAACTTGAAAACTTGAAAGAAATGGTGAAAGAATACCAAGCTAACCCACTCAAGAGGTGATGTGGATTGCCCAATGGAATGGTGCTAGTATGCTCTTGATGAGAAAAGAGGATTCCCCAAGAGAATAGTAGCAACATAACCTTACAAATAAATTCCTTGAAAATGTAGTGCACCCATGGCTTTGTTTTATAGCACCACTTTGAGGTGTTGTGTAACCAATTTTTAGTGTGAAAAGGGGTTGTTTAGGGCACTTTTAGGTCTTTGACCAGCTACCCAGCCGGATACAACCGAGATTTGGATGTCAAATCGATTTGGAATCTGAACCAGAAGTGGGTGGGAGGCCGACCAACATCATAAATGTGTTTTTCTCAGGTGTGCGTGGATTTTAACGTCCACAGTCGTGCATCGTGTGCATGTGCACTTTTTATACACGTGTTGATGGTGCGTGTGCGCGTGCTCCCTGTGTAGTCGTTTCACATCTTGATTTTATAATTGGTTGTATAGTTTTGGACCTTTTGGAAATTATTTTTTGGTAATTTTGGTCCATGGGTGGACTCATAGCTGTTTGAAGATGTTGGATTCCAGTAACCATTTGCGGATGAAATTTTAGTGATAACACTCATTAATAATCAACGCTTGACCAATTTCTTTCAAACTTATGCTTGTTCCATATGAGTTTTTTTGCAGTAGATGGGTCTATATTTGAGCTAATCTCAGTAGATTAGGAAGTCCATTATATCTTTGTTTGTTCTATAGGACCTATCAAGGAGCTCAGGATGGAAGCTTAGCCTGGACTTTGCAGGGACAAACGTCTTTGATAAGGTACATATATTTATGCTTCTCCTTCGTATGTTAGCTTGATTAGATCTAAAAGGATGACAGTGTACACGTTAAGCACTTTTCTGTCTTGGCTTTAAGAGTCTAGAGACCAAGAGGGAATCCACTTTTCCACAGGGGGATTCACCTACAACAATAATGGCTCTATAAAGATAAAAACAATATATGGTTCAGTAAATTCATTTTTCGTTAATGGACAAAGACTAAAATTATACCATAAGACAATGTCTCAAGATGAATTTGTTTCTAGTTTACTTCATCAATATGATATGGAATTTATTAATTAAGGGGGTAACTCTCTTGATCCTTTTCCATCCTAAATTTATCCTCCCTAAATAAAAATAAATAAATAAACAAGTAAAGAGAAAAATAAGGTTTAGTTGTGAAAACCAGTCTCTGGGAACAACTGTGTTGAGGGGGATGGATTATTTTTGACACAACAATAGGCATCACACCTAAGGACGGGGCACAATTAGACTCTTCCCCACTTGGAATGGTATGATCCTCCATATTTAATATTCTAGTTAATATTTTGGTAACCGTTTGATGGGATTTAATATTTATTGGTTTTATCTCCTTTGTTCTTTGTCTACTTTTTTGGGAAATGTTTTCTATAGGTTTAGAATGTGATTATTGTTAAATATGGCATGGTTCACAAGAAATAATTATGTTAACATAGAAAGTAAAAGAAATAATGAAAAATAATACAGTTTCTCTTAAATCTAACTTCTCAGAAGAAACATAATAACAAATAGAAGATAAACTGATATATATTCTTTCCAAAAATAATTCCCTGGAAAAGACTTAATAGCAGTTGTTACACATGCATGTAAATTTCCCGCTAAAGACTTGTCATCTACCAAAAAATAATTCCATATTTATTGATTATCGATATAAATTTAAAACATATATCAACATCTTGATTTTAATTAAATGAGAAACCGATGAGAATAATATTCAATATTCTCAAGATAAGATGGTCAAAAGAACATCTTACTAGACATCGATAAAAGGTCAATAGAATGTAGAACAATCCACACTATAATTTCAGATCCCATAGTGTTTCCAATCATATTCCAGGCGCCAATGTAGCTTCACTATTAACTATAGAAATAACTCTTTAATACAATAAGAAGAAAACATTATTTTTCCAAACTTCTATTCTATCGGGCCTTCGCGCTTGTTTATACAAATATAAAAAACTAACAGATATAGCCTCCTCAACGACTCAAAATAGAGAGAACAACATGAGTCATGAAAAGTTGGGTGATTTGGGTGTCCTTGGAATTTCATGTGCATCTACATCCGCAAATCTTGGAACAAATGTCACCGAAAGGAAATTGATGCTAATCCATCAACATAATTAAATCTTGTTTATTGCCCTAGAATTGATGAGTGTACTTCCACATCCTACCATTCAAATACACTAGCCAATCTATAATATTAACGTGATCGATGAAATACTTTTTCACATGCCCTTTTTCCAAAACAATTATTTTGTTGACCTCATCCTTGTATTCATCGACCAATCATTGCAAACTGACTGATACTGCATCTATTGGTTGAAATTCTACAGGAGAGAAGAAAGTTGGTAATTAGAGGTTAGTCATTGATTGGTCCAGCTTCTCCCACACATGATGGAAACACTCCCATTCTTCTTCCACTCTATCTCTTGGCTTATCCACAATCTTTTCCTGATGTTTGGTCACTGAATGCATTTGAGCTAACCGCTCATCTGATAATATCTCTATATTGTGGTCTTATGCCCCTTTGTCCTTCTACACTACTTGGATGAAATCAATTCTTTCTAATGCACTGACGCCCTTCTCTTCCCATCAAAGCACATCCTTGTAGGTAATTCCGAATAGTAGGGATTCCTCCTGAAGGGAATCTACTTTCATCACTAAGTATTTTTTCACTTTAAGGAATTTTTCATGCTCTTCTAACATGGATTTCTTCAAATTTGCAACCCTTCTATATTATTGATAGTATTGCACTTGATGTTTGGGAGGATATCTCAATTATGGCTTGTTACAAATCCCTTTCTTCTATGATTTATTTTTCAAATGAGGCATGTGATATGGCCAGACCTAATGAATAGATCTAGATCATATTGGATTTATTAGTGTCTATTATGACCTCTTCTGAGATGCAAAACACACCACTATCCAATGTGGTCTTCCTTTTCCTATGATACCTCTTGAATTAATATATTATTTTGTTATCATAAGCAAAATACTCTAAGTCAACCACTTTCTCCACTAGTTGAGGGATGTCTTGATCACCCCAGGAAAATATATTTCTCAAGCTTCCAGGAGTATAAAATGTTCTAAAATAGGGTCTTGGGTTTGTTCTTTGGCTGGAGAATCCTTTTCTGTACCTTTTTCTTTCTCAATGGACTTCTCCTCATCTATGGAAGTATCCTAGCATTTATCCTGAGTTTCATCTCCTTTATTTTATCCCATGGTTGATGAGTTGTCTAATAAAATTTCATATGGATTGTTAGTGTACCATCATTATTTGGAACTTGCTCGGGAGTGGTGTTGATATCCTGATTGTTTTCCTGACCATTATATGTGCTTCCTCCACCTGTTACATTGTCATTACTATGATTGTTTTCATGCTCACCATCTATTATAATATCATTGTTTTGGTTATTCTTCTGCTTTCCATCTTGATTATTCTGAGCATCCTGAACATTTGTGTCCCCTCCTTGATTACCACAAAAGGGAACCTCTGATTCTTTTCCAACATGTAGATCTTGATCCTTCTCACTACTACTTGATGAGATGTCATCTTTGTATTGGTGAGAAATGCCATACTTATCAAGGTGAGAAGTTTCATCCTTTTTTGAGTGATTGTCCTACTCCGTTTCATCCTTTGTTGTCTCCTTATTCTCACCTATTGGGCTTGATGGTGTTTCTTCTTTATTTTAATTTTCATTTATAATGGAGACAAAAATATCTTCCCCTTTATCCTCATATTTTTTCTAGTCAACAACTTCATTAGGATTCATGGTAGTGGATGATTTTTCTTGGTCCTTCCTAAGTTTCTTCTCCTGCTTTGCCTTCTCTTTTTCCAACCGCTCTAACTCTATTTTCTTATGTTGTTTCTCTTATTATTCTTGTTTCCTCTTGAGTTCATTAGCCTATTCTTTCTCCTTCTTTTTCCTCAACTCTTATTCTGTTTGTTGGGTCTATTCCTATTGGTGCTTTTTCCCTTTTATTATGAACTCGTGCTTCCTTTATCTATTTCTGTTATCTTCCTTAGAACCGTCAATTCCTTTTTTTCTTCTTCCTCTTCATATTTCTTTCTTTGTTCTTCCTGCAGTCTTCTTTTGTATGCTTGTTCCTTCAATATTATTTCTTTCTCTGCTTGCAAATATTGTTTCTCTTTTTCTTCTTTGACCCTCTCCTCTTCTTCCTTTTTCCCTTTATCAGTTCCCTTGCTAGAAGAGACTCCAAGGTATACCATTTTGATTTTCTCTTCTATAGGTAAAGAGGAAAATATAGTTATGTTTTTGTTGGCTCTCCTATTTTCCACTTCCTTCCAGTCTTGGTAATTCTTAGTGAATAATTGATCCTCCCAATTTTCATGAGAGTATGGCCAGGTTAAGAACACTTTCTTAGTGTGCCTTGAAATTAATCCCTTGGGGTAATGCTTTATCTACCTCCCTGTCATAAACCTATATTCCAAGTGAACTTGGCCTTATTTCTTCACATGTTTGGAATGTTTTACCATGTAATACGCCACCTGAAAGCCATATGGGATAATCAATATTTTTGTATCTTTCACTAGGGTGGGATTCGAACCTTGCATGATGAACTGATATCGGATCTCTCCCATTACCATCCTATCGGGTACATATATTGTAATTAGGTGAGGTCGGATATTGGCTCTGTACATCCTTAAGTAGGTATGCTTCTCTTTAAAGTACCAATTTCCAATGCATGTTGATATCTTCTTTTCATTTTTGGATAGTCTAGGGAATTCTTTTCCAAAGATCAAAAAATGGATTCTAGGTATGAAGAAATAACAAATTTGAAAATAAAATTTCTTATATCTGCTCTCCCAAAGTATGTTGAAGTAGACATGGATAGGTAATTTAGAATTTTCCAGCTAAGTGATTTCCCATGGAAGAAATTTTGGGCACAAGGTACATCCAGGTGGAAGGAAACCATGTGAAACGTGGGAGGATCATTGGGCTCTGGTAACTATGCTTGACAAATCCTCAAGTTAAGTTGTTTTGAAATAATGCCTTCCCAATTGGATTTTTTTCCTTACATTACTACATGATAGGCTCATGGTAGCCAAGATTTTGAGAAATGAGAGTAGTCCCTTTCCCCATACATCCTACACAACATGATCATGGAATACATATATGGATCCCTCAAATCGATGATGGCATACATTATGATGGACTGATTGACAAATTTGTTGTATTCTTTCGACCAAATACTTAGTATTATGTTGGTGTCATACTGCTCATAAAATGAAATCATAAAATCTTTGGTGAGGGAATGATTAGGCTCTGGGAATTTATAATAGGTGTTGATATCCCAATGAATAAAAGAGCCTAT
Organism: Picea sitchensis; assembly: GCA_010110895.2. Lineage (NCBI taxonomy): Eukaryota > Viridiplantae > Streptophyta > Pinopsida > Pinales > Pinaceae > Picea > Picea sitchensis. Next base: position 331,741 of record SNQJ01S0005888.1, on the reverse strand, counting down.
GAATTCCCCCTTGTCATTTAAAATTCTATAATTTTTTGTTCTTGTTTGTCTAATAACCGACTCCATAAGTTCTACAAAAGGAATTACAGGTTCCATGGAAGCTACAAAGTGTAACAAGGACTTCTTAATGGAAGGAAAACAACATCATCTACTTCCCTAAGCTCCAGGTTTCTATGTGGGATTCATTTGGGGTAATATTCATTATTAAATCTTGTAATATGATCATTTCAGGAAGTAATTGGCACCTATGTAGCATTATTTCCTGTTGTGCATGGTTCTATGTCCTAAAAAATGTTCACAAGGTTCTGATGCACACACATATTCATCCTCAAGAAATCTGCATCAAACCAAAAATATTTCAAGTTTAAGATAATAAGGAATTAGTGTCAAATTCCTATTGTTGTAACATAATTATGTTGTTGCAAGAAATGTTGTAACAATTTCTACAACATTGTGTTGAAACTGTTGCTACAACACGGTTGTTGAAACACAATGCTACAACACAATTACTCCAACATGTGCAGGTGTATTTTAAAGATACAGATTATTAATTTTAAACTCAATGTGGAAGGTAAATAACTCGTGAAAAGTGGAAATCCAATTTGGAATGGGAAAATGAATTTTGTAAGTTGCCACAATTGTTAAATCTCATTAACTTAACAATTAGAAAATAGTTTTGGAAAAGGGGACCATGTAGCTACCCAAGAAAAGAAAATCAAGAAACAATTGGGGAATTTGAATAGGATAAATGGTTTAACTTCCCAATAAAGAAAAGAAGATAAAAGGAAGAAAAGAAAAAAAGAGGGGGTCCAGTTCAGTTCAGTTTGATGGTTGACGAAAAGAGAGCATCATTTTAACTGCAACTTGCACAACAAGAACAAAAAAAGGGAAAGAGACAACTGAAGAATAGAGAGAGAATAATGTTGGGAATTCATAGAGAACAAGAAAATGAATGCACCATCAGAGATAGAGCAAAGAATCGATCCAGATTTCTTTGGGATGTAGTATGACTATAATAAATTTCTATTTTGATTAATGGAGATTTTTTTTGTTCTATCCACCAATTTTATTTTTATTTTCTTTTCCTGTAGTAGTAAATCCCTTTTGGCATTTTTTAATGGTTAATTTCAGTTAAAAATTAGTACTTTGTTGTTGTGCACTCTATGGGAAGACACTTGATTTTTGTAGGGATTCATTGTAGAAATTAAGTTGATTGCAAAGAGTGGTATTAGAGCAGGTTCAATTCCAAAGTTGTGAGATAATATTTCCCATAGGTAAGGCCTATGAATGTTAGTCAGAGCGAGAACTGAAATATAAATTGTAAGGATGCCATTGTGAAGAGTAGGAGAAACATGAGGAGGTAAAAGGAATATAGAACTCAAGGAATTATGAAGGAGGATTGAAGAACTATAAACCATAAGGTATGGAGATGCTAAAACAGGTTCAAAGTTTGAATATGAGCCTGAAGAAGAGAAAAATTCTAAGGAAGTAGACCCAAATGTGTGTTTAATATATTTTTTTAAAGATAGAGGCAGTGCAAGGGTAGGAGTTTCATGCTATGATGGTAGTTTGAAATTCGAGACACTCATTGATTGGATAAGAGAGATTGAAAGATATTTTGAGTATGGAATGTTCAGGATCCCAATAGGGTTCGATTCACCATGACTAAGCTAAAGGGTCATTTTTTACTTTGGCGGGATGTGCTGCAAAAAGACATAGTGGATAAGCAATAGGGAAAGATTAGAACCTTGAAGAAGATGGTGAGAAAAATCAAGGAGAAGTTCCTACATGTCGATTACCAATATAATTTTTGCAAGTAGGTGAAAAATTTAATGCAGAAAGAGACACATGTTCATGAATATACAAAGTATTTCTTCAAACTATCCCTCGGGTCAGGGATAAAGGAACTAGAGTATCAAAGAGTGGAAAGATATGTGAATGGGTTGAAGTATTAGATTCATGATGAGATGAGTACACATTACTTTCTTAATGTAGATGAATTCTATCAAGTTTATTTGAAGGTGGAAGAAGATATTGATAGAATATGGCAATAGAAGTTATGGGGAAAAGGAACTAAAGGTAGGGGTAGAGAAAGTGCTGATAAATATAGTGAAAAGAAGAATGAAGAAACCAACAATCAGAATCCAAGAGGAGGAATAAGCATTGGTAGAGGAAGAGGTTTTGGTCGAGGTAAGTATTTGATTACATCATATAGATGTGGAGTAGGGGGTCACAAAGAATCAAAATGTCTGGAGTGGTAGAATGTAGTGAGAAGAAATGAGGCTAGGACAAAGTTTACCTAAGAAGATGAGACAACAATTATTGGTGGGAATGTGGAAGTACTTCAATAAGAGCAAGGAGAAAACCTGATGTTTAGAAGAGTATTAATCAAGCCCAATACATCTTGGAGCAGAATCCTAACTCACATTAGTTTATACCTAGATTAGACTCCTAGATATTGGTTAATACATTCATTTACACTTTATTTCACCTAATTTGGCCACATAGAGAAGAAGGGTGCCTCATCCCTAGATTTTAGGGAAAACTGCTAATTTTAGATCAAGACT
>SNQJ01S0005888.1:313417-325763 GCA_010110895.2 Picea sitchensis | reverse complement strand
TGCAAAAATGGACTCCATTCGACTAGTTTTGGCCATTGTCGCTTCTCGCAGATGGGAAGTTCACCACATGGATGTGAAGAGTTCATTTATTCATGGATATATCAAGGAGGAGATATATATGGAGCATCCATAGGGATACATTCATAACTCTTCCCTCATTTGCAGATTAAAGAAATCTTTGTATGGCCTAAAACAGGCTCCCAGAGCCTGGTATGCAAAGATGGATTCTTTCCTGCTTTCCATTGGATTCATTCGATGCAAATATGATCAAAATGTTTATTTTCTGCAACATGATGATTCCCTTTTTCTAATAGTACTTTATGTAGATGACTTATTGATGACAGGGAACCTTACTTTAGCTATTGATTCGGCAAAATCAGCATTGCACGATCGATTTTCCATGACAGATTTGGGAATGTTGCACTACTTTCTTGATCTTGAAGTTTCTCAGTCTACTTCAGGGATCAAGATGGAATAGTCTAAGTATGCATCAGATCTACTTGACTACTTTCAGATGATAGAATGCAAGCCAAAAACATATCCCTTTCTTTCGGGGGTTAGATTTGAGGATGCGGGTACTACACCTTTGGTGGACAGTACACTGTATCGACAGTTGGTTGGGAGTTTGTTGTATCTTACTCACACCCAACCTGATATCTCTTTTGTTGTAGGAGTTTGTTCCAGATGTATGCAGGAGCCTCATGAGCTTCACTGGAAATATGCAAAGAGAATCCTTAGATATGTGAAAGGTACTCCCAGTTTTGGTATCTTTTATGCTGCAGATTGCCCACTTTCACTGATTGGGTACACAGATTCTGATTGGACTGGCGATGGTACAGACCGCAAGTCCACCTCTGGTTATGTTTTCAGATTTGGTTCAGGGCCATTCTATTGGTCTAGAAAGAAGCAATCCACGATTTATTTATCTACAGTAGAGGCAAATTATAGAGGTGCAGTGAATGCAGCTAAACAGGATGTTTGGTTGCAGGGGCTTCTCTCAGAGTTTGGTATTCAGTATCCACTCCCGACTATCATATTTTGTGACAATTAGGGGTCCATTTAGATATTGATTGATCCAGTTCAGAGACAGAGGACCAAGCACATCGATATTCACATGCATTACATTTTCAAGTTGATCCGTGATAGAGTCATTTCACTGCAGTACTGCCCCACAGAGCAGCAGGTTGTAGACATCTTCACCAAGTCCTTCACTGAAAATAATTTTTTAGAACTAAGATCTATGCTTGAGTGGTGGAGACAACTGAGTAGGTCACTTTTGGCCACTCAACATTTCTGTTTTACTCTTTTGGGGGTGGGGGGTTTCCCATGAGGTTTTCCCTCTTTCCTCTTTTCATGAGGAATTATTTTATGTAATGAGTACCTAAAATGGCCAAGTTGTCGAGACTCAATTTTTTTGTCATTACAGTTAGGCTTAAGGGGGGGTGTTGGAGCATAATCCTAACTTACATTAGTTTATACCTAGATTATACTCCTAGATCTTGGTTAATACATTCATTTACACTTTATTTCACCTAATTTGGACACATAGAGAAGAAGGGCGCCTCATCCCTAGATTTTAGGGAAAACTGCTAATTTTAGATCAAGACTCAACTCCTGGTTCTTGATTTTCTTGACTTTTCTTGATTTATTCTTGATTTATCCTTGATTTATTCCAACTCCCCCATGAAAAAATCATCTATTATTGGGGAATGCGCACCTCCTCTTTGAGTGAGAGATTTATTCCTTAATTAATGATTTTTTCCGTTACTATTATTAGTAACTACTATTTCAGGTCAATTAAGTGAGTTGGAACTGCTTCTCTTGTCAGTTAAGTGAGATTAAGTGAGATAATGCACATCCCTTGACTCTTGTGGACATTAATAAGTGTGTGACATGTATCTTTAGTGGTCTAGGTTGAACTATGTGGTCTCCCTTATCTTATGACACCTATTTTCGCTATTTCTAGCTTTTTTTTACTATAATTTTTATGTTGGAAATTATATATATTCACCTCCTCTCTTATTTTTTGAGGATGGTTCCTCATGTATATTCATTTTTTATTAATATAATTCTTTGATTTATGGATACAAAGATTTCTCTCATCTCTTGAATATCAGCAAATTGTTTGTGTTCAATTTAACTAGAATTCTAGATCTATTGGGGTTTCTGCAAAAATTCTACAATACAAAGGTATAAGAAGAACCTGAACATAGAAAGAGAGTGTACAAAACTAAATGAAAAATTTTGGATAAGTTTTGTCATCTTTTCATAGATGGGAGAAGTATAGAAAATTTACTATCCATAGAAGTAAAGGAGAAATTTAAGTTCAAAATCATTCCACATCCAAATCCATACAAGTTCTCAGGGTTGAAAAGAGAACACCATGTGACTATGAATAAGCATTTATTGTTGAGTTTTAAGAATGGGAAGTTTATTTAGTAGGTATTATGTGACATAGTAGAGGTAAATTTGTGTCACGTGCTACTCGAAAGACTATGGTTGTTTGATGAATTTTTTTTCCATGATGGGAGGAAGAATACTTATGAATTTTTAAAGGATGGAAGGCGCTATAAGTTGGAGCCAAAGTTGGAGACTCAGTTGGGTGGTAATGATAGTAAGGAAAGGGAAAACATAAATATTTACAGTGTTTTTGACATTATGTTGTGTTCAACTAAGGAATTATTGAGAGAATATAAGAGGAATCATTTATGTTTGGCCTAAGTACCAAGAGAAGTTTTGGATAATGAAAAAATGATTCTTGTTGGATTACTGAGAGGGAGGGCGGGGGTGAATCAATAATAGAGAAATTTAATCCCTTTTAACCGTAAAACGAAAGTGTTATATCAATGTAGAATTATCATCCAATAGTTTCAGTGTAAATAACAATGAACAAATGAGCAATCATACACATACACAGTACACCAATGTTTTTATGTGGAAACCCAAAGCAGGAGAAAACCACATAATTATTTTTCTTATATGTCTTTAAGAATTACATTCATTGGAAGCACCAACTTCCTTTGTTTTCCAGTTGCAACTAGAAGGAGGCTCCAACCCCCTAGTTTCTTAGGCTACAACCTAAGGGAAGCTCCAATTCCCTAATTATCTGTCTACAACCAGAAGGAGGCTACAACCTCCTATGTTCTCTGGCTGCAACCACCTTTCCTTGCCCCATCCAACCACCCTAAAATATAAGTAGAATGATGGAACCACTGTCACACTATCACTGTGAGACATACTATTGTTAACCTGTACCAATCAACTTGCACCAAACAACTTGTACCAACCTGTACCAAACAACCTGTAATCAACCTGTAAACAAGTGCATCAACCATGCACCAATATGTACCTCAACCTGTACCATCAACGATTCCATAAAAAATGCACCAAATATGTACCAATCATGCATCAAATACACATAAACTATGACTCATCAAGATGTACCAACATCAACAGCTATACACCTCATGTATGTGCCAACTCATCAACTACTTGTCTCAACCATGTACCCAACATGTACCTCAACCATACACCAATATAACCATCAAAATTTATCTAAAAATTCATCACTCTATCCATAAAGCCAATTTCATCAATTTCATCATCCAAATCTGATTTGTAACTCTGTAATATACCTGGTGTATATGATCACAAACTTGCAAACCTTTCTTAACTTTAACAACAAGATAGTAGCATTTTCATCAAACTTTACTATAGTCTCACATGACTAATTTTGGATTAGTTAACAACCCTAACTTGAAATAATCATAACTATGTACCTATAATGAATAAAGATCTGAAAATAGTACACATTGTTCTTTAGTGTCTTTTATCAAATTCCTCCAGGTTTCACTACTTGGAACCTCTCAGAAAATGAGTTATAGCAAAAATGGCATACCTTGTTGAATTATGGCTTATTCTAGACAGCGAACTTGTAGAGTGTGCCCCACACAGAATATTTGTTATATGGATATGAAAATGGTACAAAGAATGATATAGACTGACTCTAACCAATACATTTGGTCTTACTAAATTTGGATATGTTATGAAAACGTTATGACGTTTTTACCCGAAACACTTGTTTTAGACTAGTTTCAGGACTAGCCACAAACCCTATTTTCCACGAAGTGTAACTCCAAAAATACAACGACCCACAAGATGAAATTTTTATCACCGCTACTTGGATATGTTTCCTCAATGGCCTCCATATTTTTTGGTATGAATCATTCTAAAAAAAAGTTATTGTGAAAAATGTTGAGATGACTTATAAATAACATTCCTTAGAAAGCATCATCAAAAGAATTTATCCTCCCTTGAATTTTGGCCTCCTTTACTTCACCTTCACTCTGAAATTTGCCTTAGATATCCTTTGGTTACCTCAGTCGCTTGTAGATATTCAATATTCTCAAGTGTGATTAAAATGAGAGACCCTTTCCTATTATTTATAATTTTATGTAGGTTCATCAAGGGGTTACATTCTAACCATCTTAAACCACTTTCCTTATTTTAGGACTAACCCACTTCTAACCACTTGTCCACTTAGTAATTTATCCATTAAGTTTATTATTTAAATAATTTATTTTGTATCCACTTTGACTTATAGTGCACTCATCACTTCACTTTATTATTTAAATGATTTCTTCTTTGCAAACACTTTGACTACTTTGACTTTTTGGGGCTTCTAGATGACTCTTGAGGGTTCTCCAACTTTACATGGCCATAACTCTCTAACCATGAGGAGTTATGTGAAGTGCCACATACCCATGGAAATGGAATGACATGTAATATCCATCTATAATACTCTTACCTTCAAATATATTAAAACTCATAGGATTATACATCAAACAAACTTGGGTCCATTACCCAAACCTTTGTGCTACCGAAATTCGCTACCAAACTTTCTTCAAGGGTTGACATGGATGAAAACCAACCGAAATAATCAATAATATCTGCCTTTGGAATTGATGGAAACACTCCGATGCAATACTAAATTCATATCACTCATGCTTCCCCTATGACCATCGCTCCCTCTGGAACCATGCTTATGTTCTCTTTATCCAAGCATTTACCTTTGCATATGATAAATCTCTTCCCCTTTGTCATCAATGGAAAATGTATCTTTCCATCTGGGGTTGCTCCCCCTGACTGAACTCTTCCTAAAACTAATCTCCCAACCCGAACTATCCTTTTTACAGTGCTTCCTAGTGTAAATCTAAGACATATAAGATAAACATTCAAAAGCATTCATTTTGGAGTAGAAATTACTTCAAGTCTTTGGTGAAGATACTCAAAGGATTCCCGTGGAAGCGGTTTTGTAAATATGTCTTCTACTTGTTCTTTTGTGCCCACATATTCAACTTTGATGTTCTTCTCTACAACCTGTTCCCGTAGAAAGTGATACTTGATTGGAATGTGCTTCATCTTCGAGTGCATCACCAGGTTCTTTGAGATATTGATGGTGCTTGCATTATCACAATAGATTGGAATGGGCTCATCATACTCAACCTGTATATCTGTCAGAGTTTGTTTCATCCATAGAACCTATGTACAACATCTCGTTGTTGCAATATAATCTTCTTCGACTGTAGATAAAGATACTGGTTATTATTTCTTGCTTAGCCAAGATACTAAGCACTCACCCAAGTAGAATGTTGCTCCACTAGTGATTCGTCGGTCATCAATGCAACCTGCCCAATCTACATATGTGTAGGAAATAAGTGATAGATACTTTCTTTTTGGATACCATAATCCAAACTCTTATTTTCCTTTGAGATATCTGAAAATCCTCTTCACTGCTAAGACATGTGATTCCTTTGGTGATGGTTGAAATCATGCCACATGTCCAACTGCTTGCATTACATCTGGTCTAGATGTGGTCACATATAGTAAGCTACCAATCATTGACCTATACTACCTCTCGTCTATAGACTTTGAATCACCGTATTTTATCAACTTGCAACTGGTTTGCATAGGAGTGGTAACTAGTTTGCAATCTTCCCTTTTGAACCTCTTTAGCATTTCTGTGATATACTTAGTTTGAGAAATTAAAATTCCTCGGTTTCTTTGACGTATCTGAAGACACAGAAAGAAGGATAGTTCTTTGAGTAATGACATTTCAAATTCATTATGCATATCCTTTGCAAATTTATGGTTTAACCTGTCATCAATACTTTCAAAAATAATATCATCAACATAAACTTCAATTAATAAAATACCATCTTGAGTTACCTTGATGTAGAGATTGTTATCTGCACTTCCTTTTTTGAACCCTTCCTGTTGTAGATATTTATCCATTCTAGAGTACTATGCTCTAGGAGCCTGTTTTAGACCATACAAGACCCTTTTCAATTTACCCACATAATTTGCGTTCTCTGAAAACTGAAATCCTTCTGGTTGTTCAAGGTATACTTCTTCTTCAAGTTCCCCATTTAGAAAACCTGATTTCACATCCATTTGATACACTTTAATATTCTTGGAGCATGCATAAGCTAAGAGAAATCGGATTACTTCCATTCTAGAAAATGTGGAAAATGTCTCTTCAAATCCGATTCCTTTAACCTGTGTGTATCCTTTACATACCAATCTAGATTTCTTCCTTGTAACATGTCCACATTCATTCAATTTATTTCTGAAAACCCACTTTGTGCCAATCACATTCTTATTATTTGGTCTTGGAACCAATTCCCAAGTGTCATTCTTCTATATTTGATCCAATTCTTCATCCATGGCCTTATTATAGAATTCATCCTTGCTGGCCTCTTCAAAACTGTTTGGTTCAACCATAGATAAGAGTGCTAGGTGCATTTGTTCTGGTGAACAGATTCTTCTTCTTGTCTCGACTCTTGCATATTTGTTTCCGATAATCTAATCTGAAGGATGATTCTTCTATACTCGTTTTCTAGGTGTCGTTGGAGGCACTTTTTGAAATTCCTCTTCTACTTATGTTTGATCTTCCTCAACTTCCCCTTCTACTTGTTCTTCATCTTTTTCTTCTTCTTCGTAAAGTTGTTCCACTGACTCATTTTCTTCTTCTTTTAATTCTCAACCACTTGTTTCATCAATTGTTACATTGATGCTTTCCACAACTTTGTTCAACCTCAGATTGTAACACTTGTATGCTTTCCTTATACTTGAGTAACCAACTAGTACTCCTTTGTCCACACGATATTCAAACTTTCCCATTCTACCATCTTCTCTTTTGATGTAGCATTTTCTTCCAAATACTCTGAAGTTCTTCACATTTGTTGGTCTTCCTTTCCATAGCTCGTAGGGAGTTTTGTCATTGTTGTTTCTGAGCATTACTGATCTGTTTTGAAAGTGAACTTCTGTATGCACTACATGTGTTGAAAAAATATTTGTAAATTTGGAATCCATTAGCATTGTTCGAGCCATTTCCTGTATTGTCCTTTTATTTATTTCAACAACTCCATAATGTTCCTTTTTCTCTGAAACACTCTTTGAACAAATCTATGAATCCATTCTCTCATCCACTTTCATATATCTATCCAAAAATTCTAAGTATTCTTACAAATCCATATCTGTCCATACTATCCAAGACTCTACTTCACAACTGTCCATAATGATGACCCATTTATTACTATACTATCATGAAGTATTCACTACTACAACTATCAAACTATACTTCTGCTAACCAACTGCTCTGGATTTGTCTACTCAAAATCTGCAAGTTGTTGAAAGGATGGTTCTTTGGTCTATCACAACTATCGCATAGACTCCCCCTATATACTATTCATGTTACTTGAGAGTCTCTAAGATGGATGACTCAGAACAATTTCTTCTCTAATGTGTATTCATCATCATCTTCATTGGTATATTCATCATCTCTCTGAGCTCTGACTTCTTTCCTTCTGTCCATGGATTCATCTTTCACTAAAATTCCTGAAAGTACAATCTCTTGAACCTGTTATTTATTTACCTTTCCTTCTTTTATTTCAATTATTTTCCAAACCTTTCTGTATCTGACATCTTTCTTTTTCTCTGTATAATTTTCTTTATCTCGTTTTATTGCCAATTTTGCAATGTCTAGGACCTAGTCTTTGTTCACCCATTCTTCGTGTTTTCTTATCCACACTTTCTTATATATGATATCAATGTTCTCTTTCATGGAAGTATCGATCATGCTTCTACAATCACTAGCTATGTGTCCATATTTATGACATTTGTAACATTCAATGTTATGTGGGGCCACATAGGCATTTCTTTCTTGAACATTTATTTTATAATACCTGCAATCTGCAACTTTATGTCTAAAATTAGTACAATAAAAACAATGACCATAAAATAAATTTGAATACCTGGGAGTGAATAATCTTCTTTGTGGTGTAGTCCTTCTGAATTTTTGTCTTGACTGATCATGATCATGATTGAAGCTTCTTCATGGCTTGAACATTGATGGCCTTCTTGAAGATGTATCTTCAATAGTTTTATTAGATTCTGGTTGACCATGATTCGTTCCTTTGAGTACCTCTGCATAACTCTTTCTGTTTTCTTCATTCTTCTTTTCAAGCAACCTAGAGTGATTCTTTTCATTCTCTATGATTGATGTGGATGTTTCTATCTCTTCAACGTTCTTGTTGAGATTGATGATTTTAGTTCTCAATGTGACAACTTCTTATTCAAGCTTCTCAACTTCTTCTTTTTTATTCATTATTTGAGACTTCATGACTTCTTTTGTTCTTTTCACTTCTTCAAGATGGATTATTAATGTGATTATTTCTTCTACAAGTGCTTTCTCTTGTTGACCAAACTTTGTCTCAAACTGGTTTATATCATTAGTTCTTTCCTTAAGATGATCTGTCAATATCTTTTCTATCATTTCTGCTTCTTCCCTCTGTGTTGCTATGTTGGCTTCCAAATACTGCTTTCGATCTTTAAGATTTTCTTTGATCTTTCTGGATTATTCTAGATGAGTTCTTAAGTTCTTGATGACCTGTTGAGATTCTTAAAAAATGTGAGCACTTTCCTTTTGTTTCATCAATTCTTTCTTGAGTGACTTGTTTTCTTCTCTTTGTTTTCTTAGTTCATCTAAAGCACTGATCAATTCTTCTTCACAATTGTCTTCATTTTCAATTAGTTTTTTTGTCTCATTTTCTTCATGGTATTCTATTTCAAGATGTCTTTGTTTTTCACAATTAAATAAAAACAACATACCTCTGTTGATTCTGTACTCTTCATCTTATGAATCTGTTTGACATGGTGAACATATTTCTTCTTGATATGTACCTGCATCTTCATGGGCATTTTCTGAATCTGCGATGGGTGAAGAATATACATCAAGTAACTTATCCCAAAGTTCTTTGGTTGATGAACATTTACCAAAACTTTCTCTTACCGGATTAGATAATCCTTCCTAGATGAAATCCATTGCTATTTTGTTATGCTTCTTTAGTTCCTTCTTAGTTGCAGTCTTTTCCCTTTCTGAACTATCATATCCTGTAACGACTAATAGGAAAATATAATACCCTTTTGCCTGCAAAAATAATCTCATCCTTCTACTCCATAGCTCATACTTTAAACCATTCCTACCATTAAATAGTGGTATTCCATTCTCAGAATAATCCATGATATATTTCGAGTGGTTAAACTGTTCCTTGAAGGAACCGACTTTGATTCCAATTGTTGGATTACTGAGAGGGGGTGAATCAGTAATAGAGAAATTTAATCATTTTTAACCATAAAATGCAAGGGTTATATCAATGTATCATTATCATCCAATAGTTTCATAGTAAATAAAAAATGAACAAATGATCAATCATACACATACACAGTACACCAATGTTTCCATTGGAAGCACCAACTTCTTTTATTTTCCAATTGTAATTGAAAGGAGGCTCCAACCCCCTAGTTTCTCAGGATACAACCTGAGGGAAGCTCCAACTTCCCAATTCTCTAACTACAACTAGAAGGAGGCTAAAACCCCCTATGTTCTCCATCTACAACCAGAAGGTGGCTACAACCACCTGTCCTTTCCAGATCTGGATGGCCTGAAATATAAGTAGAATGATGGAACCACTGTCACACTATCATTGTGAGATATACTACTATAAACATGTACCAATCAACTTACACCAAAAAACCTATACCAACCTGTACCAAACACCCTGTAATCAACCTATAACATAAACAAGTGCATCAACCATGCAACAATCTATACCTCAACCTGTACTATCAACGAGTTCATCAACCATGCACCAAATATATACGAATCATGCATCAAATACACCTAAACTATGACTCATGAAGATGTACCAACATCATCAACTATACACCTCTTGTATGTGAAAACTCATCAACTACTTGTGTCAACTATGTACCCAACATGTACCTCAACCATACACCAATATAACCATCACAATTTATCTAACAATTCATCACTCTAGTGATAAACCCATTACCGTAAAACATTACATCAAACCATGTGTCACAACCTCATTGTTATAAAACCTCTATCTGTAACATACCTCAACCAAAATCCCTCATCAATTTCATCATCCAAATATGATTTGTAACTATGTAATATACCTTGTGTATATGATCACATGTGTTCAAACCTTTCTTAATTTTAACAACAAGAGACTAGCATTTTCATCAAACTTTACTTTAGTCTCACATGACTAATTTTGGATTAGTCAACAAACCTAACTTAAAATAATAATAACTATGTACCTATAATGAATAAAGATATGAAAATAGTACATAATTTTCTTCAGTTTATTTTATGCAATTCCTTCAGGTTTCACTACTTGGAACCTCTCAGAAAAGGAGTTATAGCAAAAATGGCATACCTTGTTGAATTTTGGCTTATTCTAGAGAGGGAACTTGTAGAGCGTGCCCCGCACAGAATGTTTATTGTATGGATATGAAAATGGTACAAAGAATTCTACAGACTGTACTATAACCAATACATTTGGTATTACTACGTTTGTATCTGTTATGAAGAATTTATGACATTTTTACCTGAAACACTTGTTTTAGACTAGTTTCAAGACTAGCCACAAACCCCATTGTCCACAGAGTGTAACTCTAAAAATACAACGACCAACAAGATAAAATTTGTATCACAGATACTTGGATATGTTTCCTCAATGACCTCTGTATTTCATGGTCTGAATCATTCTAGAGAAACAATTATTGTGAAAATGATGAGATGACCTGTAAACAACATACCTTATAAAGCATCATCAAAATAATTGATCCTCCCTTGAATTGATCATCATGATAGGGCATGGAGATGTTTGGATGGGTAATTATTCTACAGAGATGCCTTTTCAGATATAGTTTATGGACAATAGGTCCGGTGGTCACAAGTGTTTAAACTTGAGGATCCAGGAGAGGAGGATTCAGGATGTATGCAGGGGGCAGACAGTCATGGTCGGAGTAGTGCAGTGTTAGCATGAGGATCTTCGACAGAGGTTAGCATGGGACCCAGGGATTGCATGATTGAGTAGTTCATTGACTGACAGGGGAGAGTGGACCATTGCAGGGGAAATTTATTATACCTTTCCATTGAGCTTCAGGGTTGAGAGGAGAGCATCGCTCGCGGGTGCCTCACGGAGGTCTTGCATCACCTTAGTCGGGGACCAGTATGTGCAGTTGATGGAGGTTGTGTGGATCTTGGTAGAGACTAGGAGAATGGACTCACTCTAGGATGAAGCTAGTTGCAAGTCCAGGAGACTCACAGAGTTGGTGTATTTTAGGATTATGCATCCGAGGGGCTAGAAGTTCATGACTTGATATTGGACCCAGGGGGAAACATGTGTGATTGTTCATATTTGGAGGGGTTCTACTATGTATCCCACAGGTGGACATGGGGTCCTGGTATTTTACTTGGAGGAATTTGGCCATTACTTGAGGACAAGCAATTTTCTAGTAGGGAGGACTGTAATGTCCCCACTTTGGGACATCATCACAGTGCAAAGATTTATGAAGACCAGAGTAGCCAGATGGATGTTATAGAAATTACATGGATATTTGAGAGGCACTGGGGGTTCCAACTTGCATTGATCATCATATTCCATCATTATGAGCCATTCCACACAGGTTGTCTTTGGTTTCGTTTCATTCCGACGATTTCCATGATTTTGGCTATTTTGAGCTATAAGTCAATGAAATTCACTGAAGAGGTCATTTTAGGCACATTACTTGGAGGAACCTCTCAGTGTAATAGCTCATTGGAATAGAGAGGAGAAACACTACAGGATGGGATGGCTAGAAGTGACTTTCAGTGGCTAGGGAAGCCACAAGGAGAGATAAGGAGCTTTTCAGAGGTAAAAAGGTTAATTAATTAATTAAAGTGATTTAATTAATTAATTAAAGTGATTTAATT
>SNQJ01S0005888.1:302106-313407 GCA_010110895.2 Picea sitchensis | reverse complement strand
GAAGGAGGGCGTTTTTGAGATCCAGATCTAGTCCGTTTGGAGGGGTTACCCTTCAGATCTGACCCTGAGACTTCACCTAGTGACTTGCAGTGTCCCGATCTATATTTCTGGAGAGTTTCAGAGCATTTGGAGGCCTCCTTCAGTAGGGCCAAATTATCTAGGGCTTCAATCATCGAGTGGGGCACACCATTTAGTGGGGGATTTCAGATCTATAGAGATTGAGAGGGATCTTGGAGATTCGGGAACCTGGGTTGTTCTTACCATCAACCGATCTATTAGTTGGCATATTTATTAAGGTGATTGGAAACTTTTGGTAGCAGGGCCGAGTTATTGAGGGTTTCAGCCTTCTATTGGAGCGTGGCATTTTTCGGCTGGAGAGTTTGGCATTCAGATATACTTGTATTGATCTTCATTTCTTATTCATCCTTTGGAGGCATATTTTGTATTAGAGGGAGCATTTTGTAGCATCTCTTAGCTATTGTCTATCTTCTTGGCCATCTGTTGAGCATTCCAAATCGGCATCTTCATTGTAGCAGGTTTCTCTATTTTATGAATAAAGAAGAATTGAGATGTTTTGGCTTGTCTATATTATTTCATATGGTTGAGGTATGTTCCATGGTTATCTCTTTCTGTTATTTTCTGCATACACACATCTAAAAAGTAGATCAACAAAGTGTTTGACGAAATACCACAACCAAGAAAAAGTTTTTAAAAGACACCAAAACAATGATGATCCTTGCATAATGGTTTGGGATCATTACAGTGGTATCAGAGCTTAAATCCTGCAAACTTGAGGAGTCTTCCATAAGGAGAGATGGATTTGTTTTACCTTTCTAGAGAGAGTATGATCTGTAAAGGGGAATATTACGCCATTGGGGAGGAAACTAGGGCTGAATTGACATTCCAATAGTATTTATCTATAAAAAATCCTAGGTGGAGCAAAGAGTAGATTACATATTGGGTCGACATGGCAGAGGAAAACAAATATATGGATATTTTGGACTTTACTATAGGGATTGTTGATTGTGATGAGTAATATCAAACCCTCAATGAGAATCTCAAAGGCCTAATGACATTCCATCATTTTGTACCATATAAGAATCCGAGTTGGAGCAAATATGAGGTTACACATTGGGTCAACATAGCAGAGGAAAACAGAGCTATGTCAACTAGATGGATGGAAGAACAGAGAAACCCCATGCCTAGTAGGAACACACAACCTTGCCACTATTGCAAGGGGTCGTGGGAACTTGGTCATAGGTGTAGGGATCAAAGGCACACTATTGAGTCACACCATTACAGTGATGATGAGGTGTGTGGGGATGGAGTGATAGATGTGGATTCAGAGCAGTCGAATGATGACAGTGACTATTGCACAGAGGCTAGTTATAGTGACTCTACCTCAGAGGATAGTGATGATGACTCTTGCACAGAGGTTGGTGACAATGACTCCACCTCAAAGGATAATGATGATGACTCTTGCATGGAGGCTACTGATGATTACATTCTTGAGGAGGATGATGACCCTTGTGTAGTGGATAGGTAGTTGGATGGATAGGACGATAGCACCAATGCATCAATAGACATATCACATACCATTGATGACCTTACGCCTCAGCAGAGTGGTGACACTAGTGAGGAGTCACACGTGTTAGCACCTAGAGATGATGAGCTTCCTATGGGGGCCATGACAAATCTATCACCTGTTCAGACACCCATGATAGCTACGTCACATGAGGAGATCAGTGGCACATCAGGTATGATGGATGAGACTTGTGTGAGGGATGCACATCATGGACACATGGATCCACAGATCCAGGAGGAAACACAGGATGTGCAGGTAGTTGACCTCACACATATAGGTCAACCAGAGGGGATGGAGTCATAGCTATTGGAGACTCCATTGGTTGAGCAGATTGCAGAGGCTGACAGGTGGATGGAGCACTTACTTCTAGGATCGGATTGCATTGATGAGGATGTACTCTTTAGTATTCAGGATGACCATATCATGTGTCTAGACACAACTATATGGGATCCAGGTGCAGAGGATAGTAGCAGGTTGAGTGAACAGGAGGATATGACTACTCATGCAGAATACAGTGTGAGTCAGGGGGAGATGGCATCTAGTGATGGGACGCAGTGGCATACATGAGTACCCAACAACATAGTAGACAGTGGACAGTTCATCACGTCATCTCATGCAGAGGGTGTTTTTGGGGATTCTAGAGTTGGCACTAGCAAGACTGACACCAACAGTGAGGGGTCTGAGATGGCACGTCAGTATGACCATGATCAAGAGTCACACCACTTAGTAGCATAGTTGAGAGTTAGTGAGGCTATGATCAGGGCATCCAATAGATGTATTGATGACATGCATGCAGTGATGGCAGATTACTGTTGGAGAGCATCAGTGACACAGGGTAGCTCAGATGGAGGATTTTCCATGGATGATTTTCACACTCTCCAGGAGAGAGTATCTGTGATGAGGACTGATTACCAGTAGTTGTTGACAGATAGGGACTATCTACTGGGGATTGGTGAGATGTATCATGAGGCTCTGAGGGAGCAGGAGTTGGAGATGGACCGAATCACTCAGGAGTTGGAGGGAACTCGAGGATTCTTGAGAGGCACACAAACCACCCTTCAAGAATCAAAGTCTAGGACATATGAGTCTCCTGAGGAGATCCATCAGAGATCAACTTCATCTGTCTTAGTGGACACTCAGAGGTATCAGTCAGTCACGTTGACAGAGGATGTTGATGATCTAGTAGAGGAGCACCAATTGATGATGGACACTTCCATTTGTGTCTTGGGAGTGGTTGATCTCCATATAGAGATTGATCCAGCCGTACACCTAGGATCTGTGATGCAACATGAGTTTGCGGGAGATGAAAGTAGTATGCCGGAGCATACAGTGATGAGTGATAGCTCACAGAGACATGCTGAGATGTATGGTGGGATTCTGAGGGGTGTACTTTCTGGCAGGGAGGAGACACACTTACGGGAGCATGCAGGTGCCACTCCTTTGTAGCAACATATGATTATGAGACCTCACTTTCACCATTTCAGCAGTTGCCTGGGTGAGGGGAGATGGAGAGTGGGTTACCAGCAGTTGGAGGAGTTTCTTTCGATTGTACCTGATGATTGGGGTTTAGTGATGACTACAGGCGAGAAGTTATCATGGATACCGATGGATGAGCTTCTGGTCAAATCCTTGGGATTGACCAAAGCATGTGATTCCTTTCAGTCCTACCATTAGCTACAGATGTTTCTATTAGCCCGTCCTGACACTTTTATCATAGAAAACAACATGATGAGGGATAGCTCATGGCTGAGGACATGGAGAGTGAGTATGCTGAGACTACATGACATGAGTACTTTTACGGCATACAACAGGTCAGAGGTGGACCGTGTCATACAGACAGTTGAGACTTGGTGCGTGATGGTGAGCATCATAGACCAGGTGACAACAGATGAGCACAAAGGACTTCTGATAGTGATTAGCCTCACACAGGAGAAGTTAGAGGAGATTGGAAGTGATAAACTTCCAAGATTACCATGGGACCCAGGAGTCCGTTTTGTTAGCATGATGCTCATGTTGACCTAGGTTGAACCAGAGAGCCACACACTCCACCTTGGTTTGGTTTGGAGTGGGTCTGCAGGTACTTGTCCTATGGGGCGAGACCCTTCCTTCCTATTGATCATCATGATAGGGCATGGAGATGTTTCGATAGGTACTTCTTCTACAAATATGCCTTTTTAGATACATTTTATGGACAGTAGGTCCGATGGTCACAAGTGTTTCAACTTGAGGATCTAGGAGAGGAGGATTCAGGATGTATGCAGGGGGCAGATAGTCATGGTCGAAGTAGTGCAGTGTCAGCATGAGGATCTTCGACAGAGGTTAGCATGGGACCCAAGGATTGCAGGATTGAGTAGTTCATTGACAGACAGGGGAGAGTGGACCATTGTAGGGGAAATTTATTATACCTTTTGATTGAGCTTCAGGGTTGAGAGGAGCACATCTCTCGCAGGTGCCTCATGAAGGTCTTGCATCACCTTAGTCAGGGACCAGTATGTGCAGTTGATGGAGGCCATGTGGATATTGGTAGAGACTAAGAGGATGGACTCACTCCAGGATGAAGCCAGGTGTCAGGTCCAGGAGACTCACGGAGTTGGTGTATTTCAGGATTATGCGTCCAAGGGGCTAGCAGTTCATGACTTGATATGGGACCCAGGGGGCAGCATGTATGACTGTTCATCTTTGGAGGGGTTCTACTATGTATCCCACATGTGGACATGGGATCCTAGTATTTTACTTGGAGGAATTTGGGCATTGCTTGAGGACAAGCAATTTTCTAGCAGGGAGGATTGTAATGTCCCCACTTTGGAACATCATCATAGTGCAGAGATTTATGATGACCAGAGTAGCCAGATGGATGTTATAGTGAGTACAGGGGTATTTGAGAGGCATTGGGGGTTCCATATTGCATTGATAATCATATTCCATCATTATGAGCCATTCTTCACAGGTTGGCTTTGGTTTTGTTGCATTCCGACGATTTCCATGATTTTGGCTATTTTGAGCTATAAGTCAATGAAATTCACTAAAGAGATCATTTTGGGCACATTACTTGGAGGAACCTCTTAGTGTAATAGCTCATTGGAATTGAGAGGAGAAACACTATAGGATGGGATGGCTAGAAGTGACCTTTAGTGGCTAGGGAATCCACAAGGAGAGAAAAGGAGATTTTCAGAGGTAAAAAGGTTAATTAATTAATTAAAGTGATTTAATTAATTAATTAAATATTAATAAAATGAAAGTCACTTTGGAGGGACAAGGTGGAAACAAAAGTATAAAGGAAAGGCAAGGTCCTCTTCTCATGGATTCATGTATGTTTATCAGTTTGATATCTGGCTTTAGCTAGTGAGCCCATCTCTTGGGGTTTTTTAGGGTTTTAACTTAACAAACCCTAGAGGACGATTCGGTGGTGAACGATTCCACCTAGATTGTCCCAAGATTGGTCTCGAAGATGCAATACTCTGCCACACCATTCTAGTCAGATCTACATCAGTGCAGGAGGTTCTACACAACCAGAGGCACATGAAGAGGAGGAGGGTGCACCATTGGGGGTTTCCAGCAAGGGGGGCACACCATCCTTGGAGAGAGATTCGTTGTAGGAGATTGGCAGGGCCGTTGAGGATTCTATCACTTGGGTTTTCATTACAAGGCCTTGGACATCAGATTTAGTGCTTTCTAAGATAGGTTTATGGCTCAGTCATTACAAGGCCTTGACACGATTTAGTGCTTCTAAGATAGGTTTATGGCTCAGATTATTTCTTTGAGCAAAGGGGGCAAATTCAAAGAGAAGGAGGGTGTTTTTGAGATCCATCTCTAGTCCGTTTGGAGGGGTTACCCTTTCTCAGATATGACCCTCAGACTTCACCTAGTGACTTTTAGTGTCCCTGGACCATATTTCGAGATTTTCTGAGCATTTGGAGGCCATCTTCAACAGATTGCCTAATTATCTGGGCTTCACCATCGAGTGGGGCACACCTATTCTGGGGGATTTCATTCACAGAGATTGAGAGGGATCTTGGAGATTCTGGCACTGGTTGTTCTTACCATCACCCCATCTATCATTCTGGCATATTTCTCTTAGAGTGATTGGACACTTTTGGTAGTTGTGGTTGAGTTATTGAGGGTTTCAACATTCCATTGGAGCGTGGCATTCTTCAGGGGTACCTCTGGAGATTTTGGCATTTACATCTGCTTGTATTGATCTTCATTTATTATTCTACCTTTATAAGTATCTTTGTATTACGAGCATTTTCAGAAGGCTTCCATTCTATTTTCTATCTTTTTTGCCATCTGTTGAGCATTCCAAGTCCACATCTTCATTGTAGCAAGCCTCTATTTTAAGAATAAAGAAGAATTCAGATGTTTTGGTTGGTCTATCTTATTGCATAGAAGTTGAGGTATTGTTCCATGGTTATCTCTTTCATTATTTTCTCGTGATACACACATATAAACACATCTAAAAAGTAGATCAACAAAGTGTTTGACGAAATACCACAACCAGGAAAAAGTTTTTAAAAGACACCAAAACAGTGATGATCCTTGCATAATGACTTGGGATCATTACATAATCAATGAAAACCAACACAAATAATCAATAATTCTCATTCCACCAAAAATTCAACCTTTTTTGAATGAGTTTAAGGATATTGTTGGAGATGATCTATGAGTAGGTTTACCTCCTTTGAGAATTATATCACATCATATTGATTTGATACCGGGATCAAGTCTACCAAATAAAGCTCCTTATCAGATGACTCCAACAGAGAGTGAGGAACTAAATAAGTAGGTGCAAGAGATGCTTGATAAAGGATTAATCAGAGAGTGTTTGGTCATGTGTGTTGTACCTATGGTTTTGACACCCAAGAAAGGAGTTGAATGGAGAATGCTTATTGATTCATCAACTATTAACAAGATTACTATCAAGTACAAATTTCCTTTACCAAGAATGAATGACCTCATGGATGGTTTGAGTGGGGAAAAGTACTTTTCAAAGATTGATTTGAAGAGTGGTTACCATTAGATTCAAATAAATAAAGGTGATGGATGGAAGACAACGTTCAAGACAAGGATAGGTTGTTTGAGTGGTTATTTATGTCATTTGGACTAACCAATGTGCCAAACACATTCATGAGAGTTATGAATGAAGTTTTGAAACCATTTTTGGGTAAGTTTGTTGTTGTGTACTTATATGACTTTTTTATTTTTAGAAAGACCAAAGAATAACACCTAGAGCATGTGAGAACACTGTTACAATGGTTGAGACAAGAAAAAGTACTATTCAATTTGAATAAATGTAGATTTCTGAAGGAAGAGTTAGTATACTTAGGATTTGTGTTTTCCAAGGAAGGTTTGAAGATGGATTATGAAAAAGGATAAGGATATTTTGGAGTGGCCAACATCTAAGTGTACATTTGACGTGAGATGTTTCCTTGGTTTTGCAAGCTTCTATAAAACGTTTAATAGAATTTTCAATGAGATTTTGGTACCACTCATTGCATGCATGAAGAAGGGGAATTTTAAGTGGACAATAGAAACCATGAAGTCATTTGAATATTTGAAGAGAAAGGTAATTGGAAAACCAATTTTATCACTTCAAAATTTCAATAAAGTGTTTCAAGTCGACTATGATGCAAGTGGTTCAACGATTGGAGCAGTTTTGAGACAAGAAGGAAGACCAATTTCATTCTTTGGTAATAAATTGAATGCCACTAAGAAGAATTAATATGTTTATGATCAACTTTTATTATATTGTACAAGCCTTGAAGAAATGGTGACATTACTTTTTTCCACAAGAGTTTAACTTATTTATAGATCATAAGGCATTGCAGTACATCAATAGTCAAGGTAAGTTAAATCAAAACAATTCCAAATCGCATAATTTTTGCAAAGTTATTTGTTTTTTTTTAAACTTGGGTCTTAAAGTCAAATAGAGATGCATATGCATTGATCCAAAGTATAATGTTGCTGAATAATTTTTCAGATGAAGTTTTAACTTGGAATGTATAAAATAATTATGTGTTGAAGATGCATATTTTGCAGAGGCTTGGAAAGAATGCAAAGAGACTTGGAACATTGATAGAACACCATATTTGGATTTTTATATTCAATAAGGTTTCTTGTTCAATAAGCAAGGTTTGTGCATTCCACAGAGCTCATTGTGGTTGAATCTTATTAGAGAGTTGCATAGCAAAGGTTTTGGTGGACATTTTGGTGTTTATAAGACCGTGACATTGGTGAGGGAAAGATACTTTTGGACTAGCATCAACAGGTATGTTAATAAATTTTTTGAGTCCTATACAATTTGTCAACTTTCCAAAGGGAAGAGTCAAAACGTAGGATTGTATACACCACTATAGATACCCGAGAGGCCATGGGAAGATATAAGTATGGAATTTGTTTTGGGACTACCTAGGATGAAAAATGGATATGACTCTATGATGGCTGTAGTGGATAGATTTTCAAAGATGGCAAATTCCATACCATGAACTAAAACCATTGATGGTACTAAAGTTTTTGTTTTATTTTCATAGATATTGTGAGATTACATGGGCTGCCAAGAAGTATCATTTCTCACAGAGATACAATATTTCTTTAGCATTTTTGGAGGATACTTTGGAAAAATATGGGTTACAAATTATTATATAGTTCTACATATCATCCTCAAAGGGATGGAAAGACCAAGGTAGTGAACCAAAGTCTTGGAAGTTTGTTAAGGAGTTTGAGTGGGGAGAATATAGGATAATGGGATTTGATCTTGGAGCAGGATGAATTTAATTATAATGATTATGTTAATGGATCTGTAGGAAAGATTCCATTTTATATTGTTTATGGCAGTTCACTGAAATGATTTGTTTATTTGTCTTAGTTTCCTAATTTGGAGGAAAAAAAGAGTGTTGTTGCAAGCGAATTTGCAGAGAGAAAGCAGGAAATGCATGAGCAAGTTAAGAGAAATCTACAATAAAACAATGAAGAGTATAAAGAAGGTGCATGTATGTGAAGAATATGAACAAATTTTGAAGAAGGAGAGTTGGTAATGGTGCACTTGAAGAAGGAAATATTTCCCATAGGTACATATGGTAATATTAACTACAAGAAAATTGGGCTATGTAGAATTTTGAGAAAGATTTCTGATAATGCATACAAGTTAGAATTATAGGAAGATTTTGACATTTCTCTAATATTCAATGTGGCTGACTTGTACGAGTTTCACGAGGGAGATGAGAATGATGATGAAGATACCTTGATCGAATGGAAGAAAAAAAATCCTATTAAACCAACCAAAGAATTAGAACAAGTTTTGGTGAAGCGAATTCACAAGAAGACCTGAAATAAAGAATATTTTGAATATTTGTCCAAGTGGATAAATAGGGGTTCTAAAGATGCATCATGGATTTCTGAAATGGAGTTAGACAACCTACAAGGCTCTTCATCCTTTGCTAGATCTACAATATCATCCACATCACTCAGGGCTCATGTTTTTCTTACCAAGGATGTCTGATGCAGAAGCATATTGCACCTTAAGCAATCTACATCAACCCAACAATATTTCAATTTTAAGCTAATAAGGAATAAATGTCAAATTCCTATTGTTGTAACAAGTTTATGTTGTTGCAACACATACTGTAATAGTTGATGCAACACTATGCTAAAAGGGTTTCCACAACACCTACTGAAACATGTTTTTGCAACAAAATGATGCAACATGCGTGGGTGTATTTTAAAGCTATGGATTATGCATTTTAAACTCCACGTGTATGGTAAATATCTCGTGATAAGTGGCAGGACTATTTAGTAAGGGAGAACAAATTGTTTAAGTCACAACAATCATTAAATCTCATTAACTTAACAGTTAGAAAACAATTTTGGAAAAGTGGACCGTGTAACTAACCAAGAACAGAAAAACAAGAAACGGTTGGGGAAGTTGAGTAGTCTAAACTGATCAAGTTACCAAGAAACGAAAAAAAAATATAGAAGGAAGAAAATAAAAAAAGAGGTGGTTCGGTTCAATTCAACTCGGTGACTAGTGAAAAGAGATCAACATTTTAATTGTAGCTCCCATAGGAAAGAACACATAAAAGAGAAGAAGAGAAAAAGGGAAAAAGATAACGGAAGAACATAGAGAGAATAACATTGGGAATTAAAAAGTCGGAGCAGCGCGGAATGAGAAGAGGTCCAGGCATTTTCCTCTGTGGCTAGGGTTTACCCTAGTCGTCGCCCTCGTCCCTATCTAAAATCGCTACCGCCCTCACCCCTGTACTCTTTTGGAGAGAGGTGTGGCCTTCTTCTGTAGCAGCCGAGACTTCTTTGCATACAGGGCCGCGGACCGGGAGCATTTCGTCTGCATTTTCCTAATCTCTTGCATGCATTTTGGAGCAGTTGTCTTGGCTTGCCTCTGCGACCTGCTTCTTCTTGTTTGCTAGTGGTCCCCGCCCGGCTACGATGGCCCCTGATCCGGTTGTCGAGTTGGAAGAAGACCCTTTGGAAGCATTCAAAAAGTTAGTCCTCTCGGCAGGACCTAAATCCAAGGCCTCTCTCTCGTCTAAGTTTGTTAATAAGGTGGAGGAGATCCCATCACTGGAGTTATCTTCAGAGGACCCTTGCACTCTTTCCCTCCTTCTAGCAGAAAATTCCCTCATCGGAAAGTTTACGGGGTTATGGCCTAGCCCCAAAATGGTGGAGGCATGGATGGATGATCGTTGGAAGATGTTGATACATGGAAGCGTTTCTCTGTGCGCAGTAGGCAGGGTTTTTTTTGTCTTCAGTTTCTCGAGGAAACAGGACCATGATCTAGTTTTCAGATATGGACCCTATTTCATGGGTTCGAGAGGGTTGTTCTTAGCCCCCTGGACTCTTGAATTTAACCCCAGAGCCGAGATCACAACAACCCCTATTTGGGTTAGGCTACCTCATCTTCCTTTACATCTCTGGGGGCTAAGCTCTCTGGAGGACATCGGAAATAAGCTTGGGCGTTTCCTGGACAGGGCGGAGCCGAAAGGGGACCAGTTTACCTGCACTCGTATTTGTGTTGAGGTTAACCTAGAGAAAGGACTTCCGGAAGTCGTTAAGCTCTCCCTGGGGGAATGGAGCCATATCCAAGAGCTGGACTATGAGAAGATTCCTTTTAAGTGCCTTCGGTGCCATGCTTATGGTCATTTCGCAAGAAGCTGCCCCAAACCCCCTGAGGAGCCGGGACCAGTCGAAGAAGAAGGATTTCATCCAGTATCTAACCGACGAAGGAATCCAAGGCGAAAGGACCCACTAGCCCAGGCTCCGAAGGCCACACATTCAACAGAGGAAACTCTAGAAAATAAAAACAGATTTGATGCGCTGAAGAAAGATGAAGCCCTAGATCCAGAAGCAACAGCAGTTGAGGAAGACCCTCCGGCAGACGAAAGCCTTTCGGATTCCACCCCCCCAGATTCAGTAGCAGCGAGAGAAACTCGGGCTTCAGCTCCGGAACCCTCTACCTCTGCAGGTCTGGTTGTTGCGGTCCCGTCTAGAGGCTCTGTGGAAACTACTGAACCTGAAGACGATTCAGTTTTGTCCCCACCCCTTACCCGAGGACGAAGGACCAACAAAGCACGCAGAGAAAAGGAGGCGGCCTCCAACATTTGGTTAGGCTCTCAGAAAAAGCTGGATCCCTACATTAAGGGGAAAATTACATCCCCCTCGGTTTAATGCTTTGCTTCTGTCTTCTACTATGCTCACAGTTTGTGAGA
>SNQJ01S0005888.1:287718-302056 GCA_010110895.2 Picea sitchensis | reverse complement strand
TCTTCTACTATGCTCACAGTTTGTGAGAATTTACTCATGTATGCAATTTTTGTCATTTTCTCGAATTAGCTCAAGAAGCAGATGGGATTGGTCTCCCAAGACATTCACAAGAAGGTTGGAAACACTGTTAGAGGTCACCAACCCTCTTCAGATTTATAACTTTCTGATTCCGTCTTGCCAGAATGTCGCTTAATGCAACATAACCGTTCTTGTCAAAAAAAAAAAAAACATTGGGAATTCATAGAGAAATATAAAATAAATGCACTGTCAAATACATAGGAAAGAATCGATCTAGATTTCTCTAAGATGTAGTATGGTTGTAATAAATTTCTATTCTGATTAATGGATAAATTTTCTACTCTGTCCACTAGTATTATTTCTGGTTTTCTTTTCTTGTAGCATTAAATCCAATGTGGTATTTTTTAATGGTTAGTTTTTATTTAAAATAAGTACTATGTTGCTATGCAATCTATGGGAGGACGCCTAGTGTTTTGTATGGATTGATTGAAAAAATTATGATGACTGCATTAGTTTCCAAATCTTCTTTGGTGGTAGACTAATGAGGGGTTTTGCTCTTTTAGATGGCGGAGCTTCCTCCACTCATGGAGTCATGGAACTAGAACCAACTTCAACATCCACAACTGGTATCATTGGATTCTTGGGTATTCTATGTGTGGGAGATTTTATGGGAAGCATCATACCTTCAAGTGATAATCCATGGTAAGAAAACATTATAATAGTGCTCCTAAAACTTGATACTTCATAACATAAACATACCTATCACCAAACAATGCCGAAATTCAATGGAATAAAGTTTACCTGAAAACAACTTGCTTAATATGTGATTATTGATCAGCTAAACCTCTCAGGACTAGATTTAGAATAGGTGTTTCATGCTTCAATCGTTATAAATCAAAGAGAACAAGAAAATGTGCTCAATTGGAAAAAACTTAACTAAGAGAATAATGCAATAGTTTTGGGGGAGAACGTGACTTAACAACTAGATATTAAAACCACGGGGATAAATATTTCAGAGTAATGGAATTAAATGCAATGGAGGTGCCTCTCTCTGACCTTTAATTTTTGACTTGATGCATGGATGTGAACATCGGTAGTTCTCCAAGTCTCTTAGCTCGACATGTTGTGTCTTATTTAGGTTTGGAAGGTCGTAGGACCCCATGCATGTTTCAAAACAAACATCGATCTGGTTATGAATGCATAGAACCATACATAGGTTACAACAATGGAGTGCATGCATTGGTGACATGGAATATAAAATGTGGCATTAAAATGAAAACTATCGACAACAGATTGGGTCTAGTCTATTGATGCATCACAGGGTCCACTTCAATTGTGAAGCAAAGTGAAATATAGGATCAGTGATTCGATGACTTATATTGAGTCCTTCCTTTTTATTGGACGATCAATATAATTATATGCATGAGATTCCATCAGGCATCTAGTGTGGGTGAAAGTGACTTGGTTGATCGAAGTGGCGAGTAACTCAAGATGTGTCAATGGTTCATTGGAAGATGGGTAAGGTGACATGTCAATAGTAACATCCAAGTACAAGGAGAGAGTCAGCCACCAAGTTGTACAATCAACGATTCAGATGCACTTGCTTGTTTGATCGTACGACCAAAAGTTTCTTTGGTATAACACCCATCGGGCATTGGGTTTAGGTGAGGGTGCACTAAATGAATGAGTTTTCCACTCTAGTAGATGTTTGATGAATCTATTGATGTTGGTTGATAAGCATGGATATCTCTTAAATGCAGCGAACACTACACAACCCCAATGATCAATGAGAACACAACTCGAGGAATAATGTGGGGCTAATGTAACTCAATATGGATGGTTACATGGCAATGTTATGTGGCCTATGACCTATATAGAAGTTGAAAGTGAAACCTGATGTGGAGAATGTATGGAAGGTGATGTGGCGGTAGTACGAAAGACATGTGGCATCCTACATGGAACCTAGAATAACTCACAAAAGACCCATTCTCTTGTTAAATGGTTGACAAATGATATTTATCAATGGATTATATTAGACGATGGGTGCATATTAGAGGCTCAAAGAATCACACTTAGGCTTGTTTTCTAACCTTGTCTCATGGGATTTCGGCCTTCTCCTGACGGTTGCATCGAGCGACATGGGGAAATTGTAATTTTGTGTGTTTTACCACAGTAAACTAGTCGATGCTCGATGGACGGATGAACTTCCACCACTAAATCATTGTCAATTCGGGTCGATTGTGATAATTTAACAATCTTTTCAAACATTACATCCCCATCTGTTCTAACACGTACATCGACCCAATCCAAAATAGAGTAAATTTTCTGCAGGATTATATATTTCTCCTTCTGTTACTTGGTCAATCGGTTGTGAGAGTGATTATTTCTCTCTATGGCTTAATTTGTCTTTGAGTTACCTTTTTAGAAAATGATCAAAAACAAATTCTATAAAATCAAAGGAATTCAATCAAGCAAAAAAATAAAAATTAAAGGGTTTTTGAGTGCTCAACAAATGTCGATTCACTATGCGAAACCATAATCTTTCATCCCCACCTTAGCCACAATGATATAACAATTTTGGAAGGAAACTTTGATCCGATATGAAAAACTGAAGACCATTTATAAATTTTTATGCATATAATACGAGGACACATCCAACCCTATCTAGTTATAGGGACTTGTCTGATTTCATGCCTCTTTACTGTAGACCAATGATCCATGTCCTACCAAGAACGACCTAGGAATAAAACCACCATTGATAGGAGAAAATGAAACTTTCAAAATTTAAGTACTTGATACCTTTTTCTAATGTTTCTCTACTACCAGCATGTGTCCATAGCCCTGACCGAGTCACCCTAATATCATAGACCTTGCTTTGCTTCCAGTGAGCGTCGATAGCCCTAGCGGAGATATCTACATACCCTCCGTGATATCATCATTCTCTAAGTGAAATGTATCTTCTTTTCCACCATTTTCTTTGTTATGCTAATTACCGCAATGAGTACCCATTACTGGATATATTTTAGGAAGGACATGTGAAAAACCAAGAATGAGTCGGGGAGGAGGATATATGTTTCTTTCGAAGAAAGGAAATAAATGTGTAGGCCTTTATTACAAAATTCTCACTAGGAGAGGAGAGATCCTTGGTAGCTCTACTAGTAGACATGATTCATATTATCCTTCATTTCCATTTTTCCTTTCAAAATTTCCAAACCACAAGATAGACAATATGTCCATTCCTTAATTGATATGCATATAAATGTGTAAATAATTCTTGGGTTTAAATATCCCACTGAATGAATGCCCCTTACTTTGGTTCATTATGATCAAGCTTGGGGATAAGAGTTATTATCTTTCTATGTTTCACTAGGAATTTTGACAATCAATGTTATTTTTACCACTTATCAGGAATTTTGTTTATCTACAATAAAAGAAAATAAAACTACCAAAGAATACTAAAAAAAAACCAAAACAAACCAAAAAAAAAACAAACGAATAAAATAAAAGAAATCTATGGTAGAAGTATTCTTACACCAAGCAACTAAGAAAATAATCTTTTCAAGATTTGGCCATTTACCAGAACAAAATCTATCCCACCAGTCAAGTTTTGTAATTGGTACATGCCAACCCTAACTTTTTCAGGGACTAGATAAGGACCAAGTCAAAGGTTTTGTAATTTTTTTTGTTTCCCCTTTTGTTGGCATTTGTGCGGTTGTAAGACCCTAGGTTCGAGTTATCTTGACCAACAAAACCTTTCAGACACTGGCCCTTTTAGCATCACTTGCATGCAAGTGAAGTCTCAACGAAGGGATCTATTGGGGCTGGAAGAACCAAGTTTCTGAAGTAGTGATGGAATGGGAGATGATCATCCTTGTCAGTCTTACTTATCTGTTTTGCACACATTATTATGTGTTTTCTCTTATTAGATTACTTATTGAATTCATTCATGTATTTCCATTATACTTCAGATTACAACATAAACCAACTACTTTAACATTCATAACTATTGTGCAATGATCATACAGAAGACAAAGCTAGTCTAACATGCATAAAGAGAGTATCCATGATCAATCACATAAAAGACAAGTAAACATGGTAGTTAATGTGGTTCACCCAACTTTGGCCTACATCCAAAATGGATGGCCTCTTTATTATTCTTTATGTAATTGTCTTAGGCTTGTGCACTACACTTACAAAGATACATCGTGCTATATTTTCATTCGTCTATCCTAGATTCTCTGCAATGCAGGCCTCTCTCTCTTTGTAACATCTCCTTTAAATTCAAACATAGAATATTTACCTCTGAGCCTATTCTATCACTCTCCTTATTGACAGGAAATATCGACAGCTTGGAACAAAATCCATAGTACCACCCAAGAAGAAACCCTATTCTCCAAATCCATTACATATTTATACATACATTCTAGGGAATAAAACCCTACTTTTTTCATCCCAAAACCCTATTACAATTCATGATAACTCAGGTTGACTTGTTGTTCAGGCTGCTTTACCCTCTTTTTTGTCTACATTCTTCTTTTTCATTATGACTATTGTTCTTCCTACTTTTGCATGTCTTTCTTCTTTTAGCATACCGAACTACTTTCCTTCCTTTTTTCCCACTTTCTTCTCTTTCTTTATTATTTTCTTTATTCCTCTTCTTTATTTCTGAAATTTATTCATCTTCTATGTTTTTTCGTACTGTTCACTGTACTCCTAAATGTGCCTCAGTTGCACACTTCTGAGCCTATGTTGTATTTCTTCTTCTTTGTTGCGCACATCTTCCATACTTAGGATTTTCATGAAAACTATTTCCATAATTATTGTCCAACAGGCCCCCAAAATTCACCTATGGCTCGCCCTGAGCCACTTAGGCCTATTGCATGCTCCTCCATTCTTGTATGAACATTTGTGAGGTGTCCTTAGCTACCACAACTTCCTTTATTATTGTTTCATTCGTTTCCACAATTTCTTCTACACCTTGTGCAATCGAGGATGTAATCTTTTCCTCTATTTCATGTGTTGCTTTCTTCACCTTGACCTATGGAGTGGCTAGTTCTCCTATCATCCTCAATGATTATTCTTGAAGTGGCCCTAAGCATTGATGAAGGATCTTCTGTTGATCCTGCATATTTTGAACTTCCACATATAACTGCCTATGTGCCAAAATGGTCATCATTTGTTCAGACGGTGGAAGGGTGTTTATGCTCTATAAATATTTATATGCCTTTTCCCATGCATCCCTTAATGTTTCTTCCACGACCTTCATTTCTAGATCCTATACCAAGTCTGTCTAGATTTGTGCACTTCCCTCGTAGATTTTTGTGCATTTTTCCTCCAACTTCTTGATGTTTTCTATGGTTATCATAAACGTTCTCTCTCCTCCTCCTCTTTCCTCTGATGGTGTTCACAATGTACTACACAGTTGTAGGTCTTCAATCTTTGTGCATAATCCTTTTATGACTTTGCCAATTTTCAAGACTCGCTCTTCCATAGTAGCCTCTACTACTATCGATACCTATGGAATTTCCTTACACAACCTTTGGACGACTACTTGTGTCATTTGCACCATTATCTCGACTTCCTCCTTTTCTTTTAGAGTTTTCCTAGCCCTTTCCTTGGCCTCATTCTTTTCCTTCATTTCTCCTTTCACTTTTCCTTCAACTTCTCTCTTTTGTTGCAGTTGCATATTGTTGCTGCAATTGAGCCCTTTTATCGATAAATTTGATCATTTCCTAGTTTGCTTCATCTGCACAGAGCCTAATCTCATGAAAAATACCTACTTGCAAGATATGTAATATGTGTATAGGCATTTGTGACACCAATATGTTCATGTGGCTCAATGTATTCATTTGTTCTTTTAGTTTGGGCATTGGGAACACACATGCATCTATCTCAAATTGTAATGTTCAATGCCCAACTTTGAGCTCATTGTTGGGTATGTGTTATATTCTTTACATGACTAGTCCTAGTGTCTGCTACGTTGCACCAGGAACACGGGTGGGGGGGTTTGAGGGCAGCTCCCCAAGGAATATTTTTTCCTCGAGAAACATGTCACATTATCGCCTCATTTTTCATGTCACCTCATTTTTTGTGTCCATTGTTGGGTAGTTTTTCAGCGCATGGTTTTTGCCAATAGTTTTCTATTTCCAGTTAAGGAATTAGGATTGTTGACTAATCCAGGTCATCGGGTTAGGTTTTTGGATGTCGCTGGCTCCTATATGTATATTGTATTATAAACAATGTATCACTATGAATGAATATAGAATATGCTGATTTTCCTGGTTTGGATTTCCAAGGGAAAAATATCTGTGTAATGTGTGTATTTTCCATTTTATATTTTCTATTCTTCTATTGAAACTCTATTTGCAGTAAAATATTGTATAAGGTTAAAATCTATGTTGTTCATGAGTTTGTACTTTAAGGCTCTAAAGTACACCTTCAAGGTATCCGAAAAGATAGAGAAGGCTAAGGATACAAAGGTAAGTTATATGAAAAGGGCTATTGCTGGTTTCTTATCTTTCTCTGTCTAGCTTCCTAGTTTTCCTGGATACTAATGTCTCTTTCAATTACTTCCCATGAACGTTATAACTCAACCCGGTTATTTGATGTCTGTAGGATCGTGTTGAATAAATTCAAAGCGATGCTTGTTTGATATGATAGTCTAGGTTCGATATTAGGCTGTCTTTTAACTGGAGCAGTCATGAGGGATGGAGACTGAAAGGATAGATTCTTGTGTTTTCTTTTAAGGGTTCGCTATTTCTGTTTCAAAACATATAAGAAGAACTCCAAAACTTTGAATTAATAGAATGCCGAAACTAAATGTTGTTTCTGGTATCTGAGTTAAATTTTGAAAAGGGAATATGCATGAAATGAAAAGAAAACATAAAGTTGTCGAACAAGGCGAGGCATCAATTAAAGAGGAATCTCACTTTATGATAGAATAAGAAAATAGTTAGGAAAACTCTTAATGAAGTATATGATATTGAAATTTAAAACATTTACAGGTCGTGTATCTACTGATAGCCAATACAGAGGAAAAGTTGTAAATGATTAAATTGCAAGAATAAATAATCACCATAGTAGAGGTTGTACTAAATTGTAGTTAAGTGTTCATTAAAGAGATATATGAAAAATATGAAACGACAGAGAAACACATAAATCAAGCTTGACTAGATCTAGAATCTTCCATCTGTATTTTTATTAATTCAAAAATATCTTCAAATTCTTCCTTACAATGCACCCAGAAAAAGCCCCTTTTCAGTCTCCTGAAATTATACTTATTCAAGATCACCCATACATTGATGGTTGGTGATTTCCTAACTCCTAGGGGAAAACAGTTACAAAAATGTAAACCTCAACCATTTACATGATTATCTTTTATTTTCCTACCATCTCGATAATATAAGTTTTCAAAATGATACTTCATTGTTTTATTGAAGTATCTCCTTCTTTCAACCTAATACATTCAATACATTTTTCAATAAAGTCTACAAAACTTTTGGGAGGCTCTGGAAAATCCTTTGCTTCGAATAGATAAACTTTTCTCTGAATTTTTGGAATCCGGTCTTCGATCCCCTTACCAACAAACTTAATTGATTGAAAGTTCAAGTTTGGCCTGACTAGCCACTGCTCTACTAGGGTAACATCCATTTCCTTTAATTGTGAAATTTCTATCTGAATTTCATTCAAACCCTCTTTGAGATTCAATTGGTGTCTTACAATGTTTATCTTTCCTAATTGCCTAGTGCAATTGTCTCTTCCAATACCTAACAATTCCTTGTCCAACAAATCAAAGATTCTTTCACAATCGTCTTTCATTTATTTTTCTATTTTTTAATTTTCTGCTATGTTGGTTTCCCATACCTTGAGCATGATATCGCCTCTAATATGCTCTGTGATAGAAAGCTTTGGAATGTTCGTTACTTCTTTGTTTTCTGAACATACAATTGCCTTTTGAAAAGTGGCCCTTGCTGCTTTAGCTTCTTTTTCTTTAAAAATAATATTATCAAGAGCATTGCTTACTTCCTGGAAATAATTTTGAATAATCTCTACTTGGGAGATTACTCTCTATTGCTCGGATTCTATCTTCGCATGTATTTCCAGTGACAGGTCCTAAAAAAATTTCAAATCTATAACTTGGCCTTTTATTGAATTCAATTTAGCTTGTAGTTGTCTTACCAATTCTTCTTGTTGAATAACCTGTATTTGGCTAGTCTGCATCTTCTCATTCATCTCATCTAGACTTGACTTAAGCGATTGAATTTCTTGCTTGTCAGCAGCTCTGGCCTGCTCTATACCTTTATTTATTTCTTCTTTGATATTTTTCTCTGTATCTTTTAGTTGGTTTTGCAATTGGACTATCATGTGGTTACTTTGTTTCAATCTTGTTCTCATATTGTCAACGGTGAATAGATTTGTCGTTTCCAGGGCTCCCATGGAGCCCACCACCTCTGTAGAGGAATATCCCTCTTCCAAGTTTTTCGCATCCACCAACACCCTGTGTTTCTTTACCATTCCAACTTCTCTCATATACAACTCCTGCTTTAATACAACCTTCCTCTTTTTACTGAATAAGTAATCAGAGGGAGGTATTTTTTCTCTGGAGATAGGGTCGAGGTCACTAGAATATATGAATCTTATCTGAGGGAGCCAAAAAGTAGACTGTAAAGGGGTCAAGGAAGTGATGGGATTACCCAACTCTATGGATTTTGTTTCCCCTTCAATCTTGGGGGTATCAACATGAATAGTAGATGATGAAGGGGGGGTTATGTTGACTGGACTCGGGAGGTGTCCCAGACCTTCTCTATGTTTCTTGTCCTAGATTCTCTATCTGTGGGACTTCTTTTTTTTGTGCAGATCCTTCTGCCCCCCTGTGAATTTTCTTGGGTGTCTGCTTTATTCTACACTTTTTGTCCGAAGCCTGGGGGAATGTTTTCATATTCTGGAGGAGATGTTGTTGCTTCTCCTTGCAATACCTTGGGAAAACTACTTCTCCTATGTCTCTGGAAGGTTAGGAGACTGGTTTTCAAATCGGATGATAACGTTTGTACCTTGTCTAACACCTCCTCATAGGTTTTGACCCCTTTGAAAATGTCATCGCAAGGGGATTCCTCATGTTCAAATGCTTTCATGACATAGTGAGCCATGTGGATTCCCACTGTTTGATAAGGGTCATGTTTCCTATGTTCAAGATTCACCAACTTGAACTCCTCTAGAGATGCAACTTCAACCTTGGAATGACCCAGGTTGAGTAGCAAAGGACTTCCAATCTGTACAAGAAAGACTGGCCAAAAAATCTTTTGAGTTGTCTTTAGTTCTATCCCAATACCATCTGTTATTATCTAATGAGCTACCTCCTTGCACACCAGTCTATCAAGGAGGAATAGAAAGTGCATGAGGAGGGATATAACATCCGAAAACCCTGATATAGGATAAATTATCCTCAATAAACCAATTGGAAACCGCCTTGATATTTCCTATGACCGACTCTAAAATAAGGGAGGGTGCATAGCCATACAACATCTGATGCACCGGTATCACCACAAAATGACAAATTTCGTAAGAAGAATCCTTAGCATTTTCTTCCCACAACTTAGAATGATATTCATGAATCAGTTCAGTGCAGGTTGCGTTCCAACTCCAATTCATCAAAGAGAAAGGAGTTGTGAAACATATAACATCCATGATATATGCCGACATATAAAAGGCTACTAGTCAGCCATTGG
Organism: Picea sitchensis; assembly: GCA_010110895.2. Classification (NCBI taxonomy): domain Eukaryota; kingdom Viridiplantae; phylum Streptophyta; class Pinopsida; order Pinales; family Pinaceae; genus Picea; species Picea sitchensis. The sequence continues at coordinate 292,313 of SNQJ01S0005888.1, read as the reverse complement.
ATCTCACTGTTTGATACTCCATAACCTCCTTAGCTAGGTTATCTGATATAATTTTGTTCCATTTGAAGCTCTAGCCTTCGACTACTTCATGTAAAAGGGGCACCCATTCTGTAGGGAAATGGGTAGGACTTTTCTTCCCGAAAAGTCTACATAACATCATAGCCACATAGACCATATACTCATTTAATGAGGATGTGGCATAAACGTTATGGGTATCAACCCTGAACTTTGTTGGGTGTCTCCACTAGTCTTTGATTATGACGACGTATGTTTGATCTGCCACTATGCATTCTTTCCTTTGAAATTCACTTACAAACTCTTTATTATAAATGTAGTTAGAATTGGGAGACAATTTGTACATTACTTGTATATGCTCCAGTCTGAAAGAGTCGATGATGACCCCTTGGTTGTCCAAAATGCTTCTCGTTTGCACGTTTGTCCTCTCTAAATCCCAACTGATCATATCGTTGTATGTTGTGAGTCATGGACGCGTGGCTACTTTCTGAAGTTCATACTCTTCTATGTCCCAGAGTTTTTTTTCATAATCATTTGGAAAATTCTTGATTTCGTAGTCCAAGGTTTCAAAAATTTCCCTCCATGATTTGATGGAATCAATGGCATGTGGTGTAGTATCATACACGACATCTCCTTCTGGGCTTGAGATTTTGGCTGCTTCTTCACTTTTCTTAGGTGCCTTTCTAGGTGCCATAATTTTCGTGTTTAGAATGAATTCCTGTGATAGAGAAAAATGCGTAAGTTTGTTGAATGCAATTCACTTCTGAGTTCAAACGATAAGAATGAAATTCAAAAAAAACAAACCTCAATTAACCTTTAACTCTTCTTAAGAGGGACGTACTGAGACAAGCGGTGAAAATTTAATGTTTTAATGAGGAAGATACACCCAGATATACACAACTAAGTTAAAATATCTCTATTCGTCCGCTATAGATATTACCGTATATCGACGATTTCAAACTGGAGTTTCGAAAAAACTCCTTTGAACAAATCCTGAAATGAGAAATGACAAAAGTAGTTTAGTCATCATTAATCTCGTTTTAAATTAACTTAATTTAGTTTAAGACTTTGTTAAAGAATCAAGATTTCACATTTTAGAGTTTCGGGGATTCAGTCTCCAAAAAAAAAGTCATATGAAAACCTCGAATCGCGAAATTGCGATGGGATTAGTTTAGATGCTAATTAGTTGTATAAATTCTTTAATCAATCAAGGTTAGTAATTAATTTCTTCTTTTGGGAAAATCGGGGATTGGGAGTTCAAGGGATGATGCTTTGGATCATGAAAGATTAATGAATTGTCGATTGTGTTTAAGGGTTTATTTGATCACAATTAAAGGGTATTTTGTGAAACACGCATTGGGACTTATAACACCCATTTTTTCTTTTTTATTTTTATGTTTTATTACTTTAATATAAATCCTTTTCGGGATTTCGGCACCGGGACTCTGGATTTGTTAGTTACGAAATCATGCTTTGTGAAAGGCCGAATCCCAAAACTCGAAAAATCGAAATATTTTTTGACTCTTTTTTAGGACTAACGGCAGCTCCATGACTAGGAAAAAAGGAAAGCTTCGGGTTTAAAGGGTAAAAAATTAAACTTTGTATCAACATTAGGCTCCATCTAGGGATCCTGTTTCCTTGTGGGATGAGAAGAACATGTAGACCAAGTTCCTTCATTGGGTAAATGGGGTGAATAATTCAACTTTGTGAAACATACTAGGAGAAAAATAAAAACAGGATTTTAGAATCGCTACATTTGATTTTGAAAATTATTCAAAAATAAAACATCTTATGTTCTCGAGTTAGGTTTTCAAAAGATTTCCTTTTCTGAAACTGACCTTAGATTTGTGTAAGATAATCAAAAGAAAATTAACCATTCTACTAGGTTTCACCTTATTCCATTTGCATCTAGGTAAATTAATTTCAATGTGTCAAATTAGGGGATCCCAGAAACCTATAATGTGAATCCAGCTGAAAGAAGAAAAGTTACCAGAGAATTTTGTAATTCATGTATAACAACCTTATCAGACATAAAGATATTACCTCATGGCCAGCGAGCTTGTTCAGTACCCCAGTGAAGTTATCCAACTTCCCATATTGAATTTCCTTTCACCACTTCATATTTTTTTTAAGCATTTAAATGTTGAGATGAGGGCAATCAATATAATGAATTTCCTTTCTTCATCTCTTTGGACTAGATGGGGGAAATCAATATTGAATTTCCTTTCACCATATGTCTGTATATATTTTCTTTTAATATGAAGTGGGGGCAATCAATCAGTATGTAATATACTTGGGAAGATATCTGCTTGAATTTTTTTAAGAACAGAGGCATGTTAACTCACTTAAATAACTCTGGACTAATCTTCTCTCTTGCCTTCAAACGTCATTAACTTCGGGGAAGTTCTTGAGGGAAACTTCTTGACATCCTTTTAAATAATTTCCTTGAGCAAAACCAATCAATTTATTTTTGTTAGGAAGGCTAATAAGGTTAGGATTAACCTAAACATACTTCTGGTTCAACTAAAGTTAAAGAACTATAAACTCAACGCATTCTCGTTTTTGAAGGTTTGTTTGAGAATTTTCAGAACCAAAGTGAGACCTTTATTTTCTCAAGGAACTTATGATAAAACACTCAGGGTTAGGTGAAAAGTGGGCTTTACCGTGACTAGGGAGAAAGTAAAGGGCTTCAGAAAAACTACTGCACACATGACCATTTTTAAAGATTTTCTTAGTTAGTCTTTAAAAATTTTCCTTAAGTCCCCCTTTCATTTTTACTTCCTTATTTTGAAAATTTCAGTGATATCATTAGCATCAATTGAACTAATGATTTATCAATTTGTATCTCTCGAGGTAATTTATCTTGAACTTTTAGAGAAGAATATCATACCTTGGTAACTCCTATGTTGTCATCCAAACAGGCTATTAATTTATTACTTTTTCCATTGGAAATTTCTTTAATACATTTGTCTGTGCCTGTCACCTTTTTAGCATCTTCTAGTCTCTTGGTTGGTCAACGACTTTCCTACGAAATAAATTAGCATACTAATTGTCGAGAAATCTCATGAATCAATATATATATATATATATATATATATATGCACAATAAAGTAAGCGTGAAAACAAACCAGTATGTACAATGAGAGTTTAGAAACACATTAATGCATGAAGTGTTTAATATGTCACCCATTTATAGGGGCGTTGAGAATGTCTCCATCGATATTTTCTAATAAAAAAACATTTTTCCCTCAGGAGCCGAAATCTTATATTGGCCAGACCAAATTGGATCAAATTTTTCATGTTTGCTAGTGTCTTCTTTCATGGCTTCCCATTTTAGGACCAGATCGCCAGGGAGGAAATCTCTATCTTTATATTTTCGATCGAATAAGGCCTTCATGTTATCTTGATATCTCTGCAACCTTTCATTTACTTCAGCCCAATTTTGCTAAACTTCAACCAGCCGGTTTATCCTCCTGGTAGTGTCATTGGTGTTGTAGGAAAATCTCCCTGCGGATAGGTAGATCACCTCTAAGAGCTTGACCCTAACTCTAAGAAAGAAAATGCTTAACGTGGACACTGACTTCCTTTCAAATCTATCTAAACTAACACATGAGAAGGAAGGATGACATAAGTACCTCTCTATCGACGTTTGTCCCTGCATGCTCCGAGTTGCGCTCCAATCCTTTTCTCCTCGCTGAGTTCTGCAGACAAACAAGATACAACCACTTCCTACTCTATTGATATTAGCTTGAAAATAGATCTATCAACTAATGATGAGTTCATGTGACATTAGACACAAACTAGAAAGAAACAGGTCAAGCGTGTCATATTAACGAGAATAACGACAACAGTACTTACAATCGTAGATGTGAGTGTGACAGCTTTGTCAAGTCCCCTTTGTCTAACCCTTGCCCAAAAGATCCACAACCTGGATAACAACAGCTTCACTGATCACTCTCCTTTGGCTGACTGTGTGTTTCCTCCAAGATCATAAGTTTCATATCAGCAGTTCTTCCCCATCATCTCTATTCCAGCACCACTTATGAGATCATAAGTTTGGTGTGATTCTCCTTTTTCCATCCCTTTTCACCATTAGAAAGCTTGTTTATATAGCCTTGGAGAGGCTTTAACCACTTGATATATCTTTGGGGAAGTTGAGGATTTGCCTCCTTTAGTTGAGGATCTTCCCTAAGATCATGGTTGGACTAGGGATTCGAATCCAACTGCCTTCCAAGAATGAGAAGATGCTTCCCCCATTCATCTCAACAGCTTAACAACTTCCCAGAATAGGTAGCGCTCCCTCAAAAGGGCCATCAAAGCGTTGTAGCGCTCCCTAGTAGGCTTTAGGGGGGCGCCAGTGCTCTAAAAATCTATAGCGCTCCCTTAAAAGGGCCAGGGGAGTGTTATAACGCTCCCTGACAGTGTAAGGGGGAGCGACGGCGCTCCGAGATAGTGTAAGGGGGAGCGCTCCCCTCCAAAAACTCAATTTTTGAGGTGCTTTCAGATGGAAAAAGGTTTGCAAGCCTGCTGACTCATTTCTCCTCTTCCAAATCAAATGTTTGAGGTGTTTCAAGTGTCCT
>SNQJ01S0005888.1:246277-279114 GCA_010110895.2 Picea sitchensis | reverse complement strand
AAGCTTTGGAATTTTCGATACTTCTTCATTTTCTGAACATACAACTGCCTTTTGAAAAGTGGCCCTTGCTACTTTAGCTTCTTTTTGTTTAAAAATAATATTATCAAGAGCATTGTTACTTCCTAAAAATAATTCTGAATAATATCTACTTGGGGGATTACTCTCTGTTGCTAGGNGTAGTTATCTTACCAATTCTTCTTGTTGAATAACCTGTATTTGGTGAGTTTTCATCTTCTCGTTCATCTCATCTAGACTTGACTTAGGAGATTGAATTTCTTTCTTGTCAGTAGCTCTGGCCTGCTCTAGACCTTTATTTATTTATGCTTTGATATTTTTCTTTGTATCTTTTAGTTGGTTTTTCAACTGGACTATCCTGTGGTTACTCTGTTTCAACCTTGTTCTCATATTGCAAACAATGAATATGTTTTCCTTTCCTAGGGCTCCCATGGACCTTGCCACCTCTGTAGTGAAATATCCCTATTCCAAGTTTTGCCCATCCACCAGCACCCTGTGTTTCTTTACCATTCCACCTTATCTCATATGCATCTCTTGCTTTAATACAATCTTCCTCTTTTTATTGATGAAGTAATTAGAGGGAGGTATTTCTTCTCTGGATATAGGGTCAAGGTCACTATAATATATGACTCCTATCTGAGGGAGTCCAAAAGTAAACTGTAAATGGGTCAAGGAAGTGATGGGATTACCCAACTCTGTGGATTTTGTTTCCCCTGCAGTCTTGGGGGTATCAACATGAATAGTAGATGATGAAGGGGGGGTAGATTGACTGGACTCGGAAGGTGTCCCAGACCTTCTCTATGTTTCTTCTCCTGGATTCTCTATCTGTGGGACTTCTTAGTTTTGTTAAGATCCTACTACCCCCTGTGAATTTTCCTCGGTGTCTTCTTTATCCTACGCTTTTTGTCTGAATCCTAGGGGAATTTTTTCTTGTTCTAGAGGAGATGTTGTTGCTTCTCCCTTTAATACCTTGGGAAAACCGCTTCACCTGTGTCTCTAGAAGGTTAGGGGACTAGTTTTCAAATCGGATGATAACATTTGTACCCTGTCTAACACCTCCTCATAGGTTTCGACCCCTTTGAAAATGTCATCGCGAAGGGATTCCTCATGTTCAAATGCATTCATGCCACAATGATCCATGTGGCTTCCCACTGTTTGATAAGGGTCATGTTTCCTATGTTTGAGATTCAACAACTTGACCTCCTCTAGAGTTGTAGCTTCAACCTTGGAATGACCCAGGTTGAGTAGCAACAACCTTCCAATCTGTATGAGAAAGACTGGCCAAAACTTCTTTTGAGTTGTCTTCAGTTCTATCCCAACACCACCTGTTATTATCTTATGAGCTACCTCCCTGCACATGAGTCTATCAAGGAGGAATTTAGGAAGTGCATGAGGAGGGATAGAACCTCTGAAAACCCTAATATAGGAGAAATTCTCCTGAATAAACCAATCGGCAACCGCCTTGAGATTTCCTATGTCCGACTCTGAAATACGGGGGGGTTCACAACCATACAACATTTGATGCACTGGTATCACCACGAAATGATAAATTTCGTAAAAGGAATGCTTATCATTTTCTTCCCACAACTTATAATGATATTCATGAATCGGTTTAGTGCAGGTTGGGTTCCAACTCCAATTCATCAAAGGGAAAGGATTTGTGAAACATATAGCATCCATGATATATGCCAACATATAAAAGGCTACTGGTAGACCATTGGATCTTGTGGTTTGATACTCCATGACCTCCTTAGCTAGGTTATCTGATAGAATTTTGTTCCAGTTGAAGCTATAGCCTTCGACTGCTTCATGTAAAAGGGGCACCCATTCTGCAGGGAAATGGGTAGGACTTTTCTTCCCAAAAAGTCTACATAACATCATAGCCACATAGACCATGTACTCATTTAATGAGGCTGTGGAATAAACGTTATGGGTATCATCCCTGAACTTTGCTGGGTGTCTCCACCAGTCTTTGATTATGCTGGGGTATGTTTGATCTGCCTCTGTGCATTCTTTCCTTTGAAATTCTCTTACAAACTCTTTATTATAAATGTACTTAGAATTGGGAGACAGTTTGTAAATTACTTGTATATTATTTGGTCTAAAAGAGCCGATGATGACCCCTTGGTTGTCTGAAATGCTTCTTGTTTGCACGCCTGTCCTCTCTAAATCCCAACTGATCATATTGTTGTATGTCGTGAGCCATGGGCACGTGGATACTTTGTGAAGTTCAGACTGTGCTATGTCCCAAAGTTTGTTTTCAGAATCATTGGGAAAATTATTGATTTTGTAGTCCAAGGTTTCAAAAATTTGCCTCCATGATTTTATGGAATCAATGACATGCGGTGTAGTATCAGACACGACATCTCCTTCTAGGCTTGATCTTTCGGCTGCTTCTTCACTTTTCTTAGGTGCCTTTCTAGGTGACATAATTTTCATGTTTAGAATGAATTCCTATCGCAGAGAGAAATGCGTAAGTTTGTTGAATGCAATTCACTTCTAGGTTCAAACGATAAGAATGAAATTCGAAAAAAATAAACCTCTATTAACCTTTAACTCTTCTTACGACGAACATACTGAGACATGCAATAAAAATTTAATGTTTTAATGAGGAATATACACCCATAGATACGCAATTAAGTTAAAATAGCTCTATTCATCCGTTACAAATATTACCGTATATCAGCAATTTCAAACTGGAGTTTCAAAAGGACTGCTTTCAAAAAATCCCGAAATGCGAAATGCAAAAAAGTAGTTTAGTCATCATTAATCCCATTTTAAATTAAATTAATTTAGTTTTAGACTTTGTTAAAGAATCGTGATTTCACATTTCAGAGTTTCGGGGATCCAGTCTCCAAAACATACGTCATATGCAAACCCCTAATCACGAAATTGCGATGGGAATAGTTTAGATGCTAATTAGTTGTATTAATTCTTTAATCAATCAAGGTTAGTAATTAATTTCTTCTTTTCGAAAAATCGGGGATCGGGATTTCAAGGGATGATGCCTTGAATACACTTTGATACAAGGAAACCTGAATCATGAAAGATTAATGAATTGTCGATTGTGTTTAAGGGTTTATTTGATCACGATTAAAGGGTATTTTCTGAAACACGCATCGGGACTTATAACACCCATTTTTTTTTTTTAATGTTTTATTACTTTAATATAAATCCTTTTCAGGATTTTGGCACCAAGACTCTGGAGCTGTTAGTTACAAAATCATTCTTTCTGAAAGGTCAAATCCTGAAACCCAAAAATTTGAAATATTTTTCGACTCTTTTTAGGACTAAGGGCGGCTCCATGACTAGGAAAAAAGCAAAGCTTCGGGTTTAAAGGGTAAAAAGTTAAACTTTGTATCAAAAATCTACATTTGGTATCAGAGCTTTGTTGGCTTTAGGGGGACACCTTTGGAGTCAAGGGTATGGCTCGGGACTATGATAAGCCTTGTTACAATATGAGATCTATGGTATTGATTTTTCAAGTGAAAATAAATGGAGAGGAGCTCGAAAATGGAGATCGAGAAGTTTAATGGGAAAAGTTTTGAGTTGTGGAAGATCAATATGGAAGATCTAATAGTGGATAGAGATCAGTGGATGATGGTGGATCCAGGTATTGCACCTATAGGAACTTCAACAGATGACTGGAAAACAAAATTCGTTGATATTTTTTGTACATTCTGATTTGGATTCTAGTTCTAATTCCCTCTTCTCTGCCATTTCACAAGTATTTGAGGACACTTTTATGTCACATGGTCCAGTTATCTACAGTATGTGCACATTGTACACATATTCAGGTAGTCGCATGGTCCAATTCTCTTATGTGCATGTTGTACCATCACACAATGGTAATACTTGAAGACCCAAAAAATTATGCAAAATACCAAGATCTGTCATATCATAGGAGTCAACAAGTTTCTTCATCAATCTAAGAATGAGACCAATGTTATTTCCAGTAATGATAGGTCATCAACATATACAAAAACAATCAAAGTGTTTCTATTGGTATGGAGTAAATACAAAGTATGATCGGATTCACAACATTTGAAACCAAGTCAAAGAAAGAAAATATCGATCTTAGCATACCAAGCTCGGGGAGCTTGCCTCAAACCAGCAAGAGATTTCATCCCAAAACCCTATTACAATTCATAATAAATCAAGTTGATTTCTTGTTCAGGCTACTTTACCCGCTTTTTCATCCTCATGATTTTTTTTCATTCTGACTCTTGTTCTTCCTACTTTTGCATGTCTTTATGATTTTAGCATACCGAACTGCTTTCCTTCCTTTTTTCCCACTTTCTTCTATTTCTTTATTCCCTACTTTATTCCTCTTCTTTATGCCTCAAATTTATTCATCTTCTATGTTTTTGCTTACTACACACTGTACTCCTAAATGTGCATCAACTACGCACTCCTGAACCTACCTGTTGACGGGCGAAAATGAACGCTCGTCCACTGGAGAAGTGGATCCGGTCCGGGGTTGTATAAATAACCCAAGCCGTTTGGGATGATCCACCCCGATGGCTTTAGCGGCTCCGTTGGCCAATCTAAGTCCTAGGAAAAATGAAAGAAAATCTAAACTAAGAAAAACTAATCTAAGTGGGAAAAGCGGCTATAACAAAACTATATACAAATCTAAAACAACTACATACAATTTACTAACTGATATCATAAAATAATAATTCTACTTAATTAAATGTTCATCTATTAACACAATTAAATCTTAATCACAAATGTACAATATTTACAGATTACAGATCTTAAATGAAACCCTGCAAAAATCATTTGTAAACTGTCATATGACAGCAAAACTATTGTTTTTTGATTTTTATAATTTTATGAGAAAGAAATAAAATGAAAACTATCTAAGCTGAGAAATTAAAATAATAATCCTAACTATAAATCTGAACTATATATATCTATCTAAACTACTCAAATGACACTAATAAACTAACCTGTAATAACCCTTTCCAATTTGTCCCGTGCAAAGTATCTGATTCAGTTTTTCGATGGGATGAAACCCACACTAGATTTTCCACAAGCTTCTTGTAAATAGGAAGCAACAGTGCTCTTTGAATATGAATAATAGGACAAACAAGACATAAAATGACAGCAATCTTAAAATTTACAAATCATCACATTTACATAAATCCATGTGCAAAGATTTGTACAAAATGATTCATTTAACGAAGAAGATAAACCCTTTATTCATTAAATTGAAGCAAGGTAATTGTTGTACTTAAAATAAGAGAAATAAAATATGGACAACACATAAGCCAAGTCACATCAACCTGCAAAAAATTATGATAGCTAAAGTAGTCGATAATTAGATTGCAAACTAATATGAACAAAACTCGAAATAAAAGTTTGATATATTGAAAACTAAAGCTGTTACAAAACATCCACTTTCATCTGAGTTTGTATCTTCATAAGTCCAAAATGTTTCTTCTCCCAATAGTGATGATGGCCTCTTTACAAAAAAATAACAAGTATTTAAAGGCCACAGGGTAAAACATCCCTTTGGGAATTATCAAAAACAGATTACAAAAAATCTGGGCACAATCTCCCAAGTCTCTATTTCTGTCTATGACTAATCAACTTGAAACAAAACTATATAATAAAAAACATGTTCTAAATTGCCACAGTATGTCCAATTTTCCATTGAAATTCGTACGTACCTGTGGACAGGCAAAATAAGACAATTTTTAGATAATGTTTTAATTGTAAAATCAACAAAATCCAAATTTTATGACTAGCTAACAGAATCAAACGATTATGTAGCTGGTCTAATTTGAAAACAAGACCGTTTTAAATCAATCCAAAACTAACAGAAATATATTCGAACTATTAATCAAATATTTAATTACTAATTGAAAACAAAACAAATCGTTCATGCCAGAAGTAACCAAATATTATTGCCAATTTGAAACAGACAGAAATCGTGTTTAATTAACCAAATGGTAACAGGGAAATATGCAATCTGTCAAACACTTTTTATTACCAATTCGGAGCAGACGGAGTCGTTTTGATAATTCAAAATCAACAAAATCATTATTGAATCAATCTCAAACAAAACAGACTATAACCGATCAAGCAAATCTTTCATGTTCATTTAATACAAACGCAATATTTTATGTCGACTCAGAACTTAAAAAAATCATTTTTAAATCCAAAACTAACAGAGTTGTTTTTTCGAATCAATAGATTACATTGTATTTATCAAACTAATCTTTGATATTGATGCATCGCATACATAAAAGACTATGCTAATTCAAACATACATAATCGTTTCAAAATCAAACCAAAGAAAACCGAATCGAGCTAACTCAAAGCTGACACAATCCAAGAACAACAAAATCGTATCAATCCAGAACATAACTATACTCGATTTTAGCAAACAAATATTTTGTACATGATTCATAACGATATCATTTTTGGTAAAACGAAAATAACAGAATCGTTTTGAATCTATTAAAACGAACAGAACTAATTGAAAGCAAACCCAACTGGTCATACTAATTCAAACCAACTCATAAAACAAAATCGATGTTGAAATACATACCTGGGAAATAGGAAAATGATTCAATCGTGATAAATTTGAATTGACAAAGGCCATTGTTGCCTCGAAATTTCTGAAGACAATCGAACCGGTGGTTTTTTGTTTCTTCTCGTTGGCTTGTAGCCTGTCTTTCTCCTTTGATAGCACAGTAACTCGTTCCTCTAATGATTTAATCTTAGATTGCAACAAGGGAACATCTGTGTAATAACGTTCAAGCCAGTAATTTCATTGGGTACACGGTGATTGATCGAGCCTTGGAATTACAGACGAGGGTTCTTTCAAGTTACCAGGGGTGTCACTGTGAAGCTTAATCCCAGGGAAATTAGGGTCGTTCTTGAGGCATGGAGGTAAGTTGGAAACATAGTCATAGGGTTCCATAGAGTAGAGGCCATGAGAGTAAGGGTATTCCTTGGCTAGGAAACATTCAATCTCAGAGTCTGAATCCTCGCTCAAGACAATAGGTTTTTGGTCAGTGCTCTGCTTGGGCTTGTTCCGAGCACATATCGATATCCATCGTGCATTTTTCTTTCCCTTACTGTTGACAGCAGTCTCACCTTTGCCTTTCTTCCTCACAGGCCTCTTGACGGCCTTAGTATTGTCTTTAGCACACGGGTCGACCATGGTATCAGGTAGGTCCATGTCGGGGCAATTCGATGGTTTGATAGGGGGTAAAAGGGTAGGAGGTGGCACGACTGGCTCAAATAGTGTTTCAGTGATCACAGATTTATCCATTAGAACACACTCAGGGGTGGCAAAGCCATTCCTTGATAGGAAGGCTTGCCAACAGTCACCACTAAGGCTCAAATGATGAACGATAATGACTTTGATCAAGTAGTGATGGGAAAGGTTGCTATCAGCCTTCTCACACTTAAATCGTTTGGACATTTTGTAAAGACTGCGTAGGAGATAGTGGGGCATGTTCAAAGGGTAGTCTATAAAATTCATCAATAACTGAAGATGATACAGAAATACCAAACCATAACGACCTTCGCAAGTCAAAAACTACTTAACAATTTCCAATAGATGATGCCACCTGGGTTTGAGGGCAACTACAGGCATACCTCTATCACAACTAATAATATTTCTCGATGTGAATAGTAGCATCCACGACACCTCGTCTACTTTGGATTTCTTAAACCACCTTTGCCTTGTAGCTGGTAAGCCTGTAGCTGAGTTGAGGAATTCCTCATTTAGCTCGAGTTGGATATCTCCGACCTTGGCCCTGCATCCTTCAAACGTGAGGTAGAACTGTTGGGCTACCGAAAGGTTGAAACCCTCAAATATTTGAATAAACACCAGCCAACCACTATTTTCCAAATCCTCATGAGCATTGTCGAATAGAAAGAGTGTTTGGCTGCCATTAGGCTCTATGCGCACCATAGGTTCCATAGGCAAGGGTACACAGTGATCCGGGTAAATGGGCAAGGGTTTGGACAGGGTAAACGCAGGATCGAAAGCTCAAGGATTTCCCCAAAACCAATAGAGGTGACCCGGGATATAAGGCAGACATTAATGCCTAAGTGTGCGAAGGTGGTGGAACAAAATCAACCCATGCAAAACAGTCATATCCAAATGTACAATCGACGACGCATATGGTGATTCAAATCACTATTGGTATATGTTAAAAACAATGCCATTCAAACAATTAATGAAAACTATGGTAAGTCAACCCAAATATTTGCACAAGCATAGTGTTTGTATGGTTTAAAAAAAAAACAATATTACGAATTCCGCACCAAAGATTTGACCATAAAAACTTTGCGTTGTAAGAAACCATTGCACCATGGGTTTAATCACTACGTTAATGCGTTGTTATGATACCATTTCACCAAATAATTTGATCAAAGACAATAGCACATCGAACCACCATTGTATCAAGGACTCGATCACAATCAATAGAACACCATTGCATCACACATCAATAAAATGAAGTCATATTAATAGAAAATGCAAAGTGGGTAAAAATTTGGTGTCTTGCCAACTGTGCGACTATCATTGAATTAGAGGTGAAATGAACACATAACCAAGAGTAACCATAATAATCCAGTGACGATTTTAATGCCATCAACATGAATTCGAACTCAAATTTTTCATGCTTGCAGTCGTGAAAATGAGAACAAAAGGCAGGTGTGCAAATGAGCAAGATAATAGTGTTGTTTTATTCAAAAGATTGTGATGAGAATCAAGGGTTCCAAAACACTTGCGTAGGCAGCTTATAAGGAAAGGATAAAAATGTGAAATGGCTGCCAACAATGGTGACACACTCGTAGAAGCAGTTATCTATGCCGAAAGAACAAATTCAGATCATGATAAAGAGAATAGTTCTGACTCAAAATCAACCAGAAAATTGTTTAAACATCATCATTAATCAAATATTCCAGTTGTGCTTAAAAGATGAAAAATGATAACAGTCTTAAGACAAGCGAGCCACGATATTAAAGATAAAATCTCCAATACTATTGACAGGGCCACTGCTACCAGCAGGCGTTCATAGCCTTGACAGGGTTTCCATTTAACCCACTCTGATATATGTATCCTGCCAAGAATTTCCAGATCAGAATAAAGGACATTTTAAGGTCAACAGATTTCATACTTACTAATTTTCATATACCCGACATTGCTTCGTTGCCAGCGGGCCTATTCAGTACCCCGGTGAAGTTGTCTTGGTGTCATGCATGCATTTACCCACTGCCAGCATACCTATTCAACATCCTGATGGGTTTACAAGCACTTCCCACATCTCTTTAATGATTTATTTGATTTTTAAAGATATATATTTGAGTGGGGTGACGCTGAAAATTATAATATTTCAGACATATTTTTTCAGACCTTGAAAGAATTTTTTAAATTGTCCTTCATTAAGATCTAGAGATGGTTTGTTTACAAAACCAACATTCTAAAGAAGGGAGACATATTCTGAGTCATTCCCTTAAGGAACAGGGACAGCGTAAGAGATAATGGATGATCGTGACAAGATTTACTTACAGATTGAAATTAATAAACTTCTTTCAAATAAAAGTCTTTGCTCAACATGGTTGTAAATTTCAGAAGTATATTACAATTGATGTTTAGACAATTTTTTAGGAGTCATTTCAGAGAAAGAATTTTCTGTTTTCTTTGTCTGAACAGTTCGAAATGCAGGCATGTGTGTTTCAAAAGAAAGACTGATAAGCGTAAAGGTAAACAAAACACATCAGTGAAGAAAGATTTGAAAGAAAAGAAATCCAAAAAACAAAAGAAAATATGTACAAAACATGCATCTGAAAACCTCATGCAACAAATCCCTTGGGAAACTGAAAAGTAGGAAAATCTTGTTTGATGGGAAAGAAATCTTACTCGTGGTACCTTAGGTCAGGTTTGTTTCAGATTTATTTATCTCTTTACCTTCCATTTAAGATTTTCATGACGATACTGTGTTTTTGAAAATAAATGTTCAACTAGAAGTAAAGAGAAAATGATCAAGGGGACTTCCCTGACAATAGCCGTATTATGGTTCTCGTGGTGCGCCCACTTGCGTTCATGACTGCATTATTACAAAGAGAAATAATGAGAAATAAAAATGAAATAAAATCTATTCCTAAACCTACCCTAACTATTGAACAAATTAGGATACTACGTGAAGTCATGCTTCCAATGTAGCCATCGGAGTAACTCCAATCCTGCAACGGAAACAAAATCAAACATTATTAATAAGAATGGTAATATATCAACAAATGACAGAAACATATCACACTTACCTTCATAATAATCATCTAAAAACAAAGTAAGCATGATCTTACCATTCCCTTGAATATTCTTGATGTACGAATCCTCCAGCCATTGTGCAATATTGTCATGATAAGGATCATAATGGCATGAGCAAGTGTAAGTAGGTTTGAAAAACTTGTCAAGATCACGAGGAAATGGAATAACCATCAGCCAAGGGTGAAATTCCCCATCCTCTTGACAGTTCTCTAAGTGTTCATTAATTTCTTCACATGGAGGATCTAAAAGAAATATGTCACGCCTACTTCCAAGATACTTAGGTAAAAAGAAAGAAAGCATAAATTTATCTTTATTATGGAAATCTGTTATATATGAATATTCAAACCATTCTAAGATCCTGTCACAAAAATGAGGATGCAAACCATGAATTTGATGAAACAAATAAATCAATGGGAAACTCATCATAGGAGGATTCGTGCAATCAATTGGATCATTGGTTTGAATGTTTCCTTCGATGAGATTGATCATTTCAAAATGTGAAGCATAAACATTAATATTCGAGCTAAGAAAAGAACGAATATGAAAATTGGAATGTTTGATGTCCATAAGATATAATGCATTGTATTTTTCAACAATAAACTATGTAAAATCATCTCGCAACGTGTCCTCTTCCCATGTGAGTGATGAAAGTGAACAAGCGCCAAATCTGGTTTTATCAATGTTATGCTCGGAATTAATTTCACCAAAATTTAGCATATCGAAAGGATATGATTGTGGCGGAAAATAGTAGTATGTTGTAGGTAAGATGTCAAGTCCACCAGAATCTAGGAATAGATCAGGATATAAAGAATAAAAGGAATCAGAAATAAGTAGATGAAAAGAATCTCTTGAACTATGATACTCAACAATGGTATTCTCAAGACAATTCTCTTCACTTTCTTTAAAACTCTCTCTCTGTTTTGGTGACGAATACCTCAACATGATATGATCATCTGGATTTGTCGTTTGTGTGATAGATAATTCAAAATTTATGTGACCAACATCTAGTCTTTCCTGTGAACAAAGTGCATTTGGAGGATGAATGTTTAAAGTTTCTTCTTCTAGTTGTGTAACTTCTTCTCTAATCAGTTTCATAGGAGTACTAGAACATTAAAGAAGATTTTCATCTCTTAATTGTTCTTCAATGACTGATTTTAAATGTTGATTAGAGCATGAGTTACAAGAATGAGGGTATTCACCTTGATCCAGAAATGAATCATGTTCCATACTAGTCTTAGACTGAAAATACAATGATTCAAAGGAAAAACCAATTTGGTTGTCAATAAGAGCCTGATCAATAGATTCCACCTCCCTGTCAATAAGAGCCTGATCAATAGATTCCACCTCCCTGGCTTGTTCAACATTATCAGAAGAATTTTTCTTTTCTTGCGAAGAAGATTGTTCTTGCAGTTGAGTGAGAGGATTTGCAACTGGTTCTTCATTCGTGATTGAACATGAATGGATGGAAGGGATGGAAGCATCATAGAAGAGATTTAATGCCAATGACATGTCATCAAGATTAAATTTACAGAGGATATGATAGACTCTTGTCAAAAAGTATTCTGAAGATGAATCGTCGTTGATTAGCAAAGTATGAAATTCTTCACATAATTGATAAAAATCATAACTTTCAAAAGAATCTAGAAACTCATCTACAAATTGAAACCAATAAAAAATGTGACATGATGGAAAGGATTCAAACCAATGTTTGATCCGGCCTCTAAAATTAAAAGCGAACAGTCTGCATAAAACCCCTAAATCTGAGATGTCATGTTTGATGCATTTGCACCAAAACTTGTTAAGGTGGCCTTTAGCAGATATATTTCCTCCACCATCAAAGGTGAGTTTGGACAAGTGAGAGACTGTCTCGTTGGGAACATTGGGTAATGAGAAGTTGAAAGCATGTTCCAACACAGTGATTTGGGGAGACATGGGGGAAATTGAATACATTTAAAATAAAGGCTCCTACAAGGCCATCTTGTCAGTTGGCCCTCCTTCTAGTGCCATTTGTTGACGGGCGAAAATGAACGCTCGTCAACTGGAGAAGTGGATCTAGTCCAAGGTTGTCTAAATAACCCAAGCCGTTTGGGATGATCCACCCCGACGGGTTTAGCGGCTCCGTTGGCCGATCTAAGTCCTAGGAAAAATGAAAGAAAATCTAAAGTAAGAAAAACTAAGATAAGTGGGAATAGCGGCTACAACAAAACTATATACAAATCTAAAACAACTACATACAATTTACTAACTGATATCATAAAATAATAATTCTACTTAATTAAATTTTCAACTATTAACACAATTAAATCTTAATCACAAATGTACAATATTTACAGATTACAGATCTTAAATGAAAACCTGCAAAAATCATTTGTAAACTGTCCTATGACAACAAAACTATTGTTTTTTTATTTTTATAATTTTATGAGAAAGAAATAAAATGAAAACTATCTAAGCTGAGAAATTAAAATAATAATCCGAACTATAAATTTGAACTATATATATCTATCTAAACTACTCAAATGACACTAATAAACTAACCTGTGATAACCCTTTCCAATTTGTCCCGTGCAAAGTATCTGATTCAACTGTTCGATGGGAGGAAACCCGCACCAGATTTTCCACAGGATTCTTATAAACAGGAAGCAGCGGTGATATTTGAATATGAATAATAGGACAAACAAGACATAAAATGACAGCAATCTTAAAATTTACAAATCATCACATTTAGATTAATCCGTGTGCAAATATTTGTACAAAATGATTCATTTAACGAAGAAGATAAACCCTTTATTCATTAAATTGAAGCAAGGTAATTGTTGTACTTAAAATAAGAGAAATCAAATATGGACAACACATAAGCCAAGTCACATCAACCTGCAAAAAATTATGATAGCTAAAGTAGTCGATAATTAGATTGCAAACTGATATGAACAAAACTCGAAATAAAAGTTTGATATATTGAAAACTAAAGATGTTACAAAACATCCACTTTCATCCCAGTTTGTATCTTCATAAGTCCAAAATCTTTCTTCTCCCAACAGTGATGATGGCCTCTTTACAAAAAAATAACAAGTATTTAAAGGCCACAGGGTAAAACATTCCTGTGGGAATTATCAAAAATAGATTACAAAAAATCTGGGCACAATCTCCCAAGTCTCTATTTCTGCCTATGACTAATCAACTTGAAACAAAACTATATAATAAAAAACATGTTCTAAACTGCCACAACATGTCCAATTTGTCATTGAAATTCATATGTACCTGTGGATAGGTAAAATAAGACAATTTTTAGATATTTTTTTAATTGTAAAATCAACAAAATCCAAATTTTATGACTAGCTAACAGAATCAAACGATTCTGTAGCTGGTCTAATTTGAAAAAAGAACCGTTTTAAATCAATCCAAAACTAACAGAAATATATTCAAACTATTAAACAAATATTTAATTACTAATTGAAAACAAAACAAATCGTTCATGCCAGAAGTAACCAAATCTTTATGCCAATTTGAAACATACATAAATCGTGTTTAATTAATCGAATGGTAACAGGGAAATATGCAATATGTCAAACACTTTTTATTACCAATTCGGAGCAGACAAAGTCGTTTTGATAATTGGAAATCAACAAAATCATTATTGAATAAATCTCAAACGAAACAGACTATAACCGATCAAGCAAATCTTTCATGTTCATTTAATACAAACGCAATATTTTATGTCGACTCAGAACTTAACAAAATCATTTTTAAATCCAAAACTAACAGAGTTGTTTTTTCGAATCAATAGATTATATTGTATTTATCAAACTAATCTTTGATATTGATGCATCGCATACATAAAAGACTGCGCTAATTCAAACATACAGAATCAATTCAAAATCAAACCAAACGGAACCGAATCGAGCTAACTCAGAGACGACACAATCCAAGAACAACAAAATCGTATCAATACAGAACATAACTATACTTGATTTTAGCAAACAAATCTTCTGTACATGATTCATAACGATATCATTTTTGGTAAAACAAAAATAACAGAATCGTTTTGAATCTATTCAAACGAATAGAACTAATTGAAAGCAAACCCAATCAGTCATACCAATTCAAACCAACTCATAAAACAAAATCAATGTTGAAATACATACCTGGGCAATAGGAAAATGATTCAATCATGATAAATTTGAATTGACAAAGGTCGTTGCTACCTCGACATTTCTGAAGTCAATTGAATCAGTGGTTTTTTGTTTCTTCTCGTTGGCTTGTATCCTGTCATTCTCCTTTGATAGCACAATAACTCGTTCCTCTAATGATTTAATCTTAGATTTCAATAGGGGAACATCTGTGTAATAATGTTCAAGCCAGTAATTTCATTGGGTACATGGTGATTGATCGGGCCTTGGCATTACATACGAGGGTTCTTTCAAGTTACCAGGGGTGTCACTGTGAAGTTTAATCGCCGGGAAATTAGGGTCGTTCTTGAGGCATGGAGTTAAGTTGGAAACATAGTCATAGGGTTCCATAGAGCAGAGGAAACATAGTCATAGGGTTCCATAGAGAGTAAGGGTATTCCTTGGCTAGGAAACGTTCAGTCTCAGAGTATGAATCCTCGCTCAAGACGATAAGTTTTTGGTCAGTGCTCTGCTTGGGCTTGTTCCGAGCACATCTCGATATCCATTGTGCATTTTTCTTTCCCTTACTGTTGACAGAAGTATCACCTTTTCCTTTCTTCCTCACAGGCCTCTTGATGGCCTTAGTTTGTCTTTAGCACACGGGTCGGCCATGGTATCGGGTAGGTCCATGTCAGGGCAATTCGAGGGTTTGACAGGGGGTAAAAGGGTAGGAGGTGGCACGGCTAGCTCAACCAGTGTTTCAGTGACCACATATTTATCCATTAGAACACACTCGGGGGTGGAAAAGACATTCCTTGATAGGAAGGCTTGCCAACAGTCACCACTAAGGCTCAAATGATGAACGATAATGACTTTGACCAAGCAATGATGGGAAAGGTTGTTATCAGCCTTCTCATGCTTAAATCGTTTGGACATTTTGTAAAGACTGTGTAGGAGATAGTGGGGCATGTTCAGAGGGTTGTCTATAAAATTCATCAATAACCGAAGATGATACAGAAATACCAAACCATAACGACCTTCGCAAGTCACAAACTGCTTAACAATTTCCAATAGATCATGCCACCTGGGTTTGAGGGCAGCTACAGGCATACCTCTATCACAACTAACTATCTTTCTCGATGTGAATAGTAGTGGCCACAACACCTCGTCTACTTGGGATTTCTTAAACCACCTTTTCCCTGTAGCTGGTAAGCCTGTAGCTGAGCTGAGGAATTCCTCATTTAGATCGAGTTGGATATCTCCGACCTTAGCCCTGCATCCATCAAACGTGAGGGAAAACTGTTGGGCTACCGAAAGTTTGAAACCTTCAAATCTTTGAATAAACACCATCCAACCACTATTTTCCAAACCCTCATGAGCATTGTCGAATAACAGGAGCGTTTGGCTACCATTAGGCTCTATGCGTACCACAGGTGCCATAGGCAAGGGTACACAGTGAGATGGGAAAATGGGCAAGGGTTTGGATAGGGTAAACGCAGGATCGAAAGCTCAGGGATTTCCCCAAAACCAACAGAGGTGACCCGAGATAGAAGGCAGGCATTAATGCCTAAGTGTGCGAAGGTGGTGGAACGAAATCAACCCATGCAAAACAGTCATATCCAAATGTACAATCGACGACACATATGGTGATTCAAATCACTATTGGTATATGTTAAAAACAATGCCATTCAAACAATTAATGAAAACTATGGTAAGTCGACCCAAATATTTGCACAAGCATAGTGTTTGTATGGTTTTAAAAAAAAACAATATTCTGAATTCTGCACCAAAGATTTGACCATAAAAACTTTGTGTTGTAAGAAACCATTGCACCATGGGTTTAATCACTATGTTAATGCATTGTTATGATACCATTGCACCAAATAATTTGACCAAAGACAATAGCACATCGAACCACCATTGTATCAAGGACTCGATCACAATCACTAGAGCACCATTGCATCACACATCAATAAAATGAAGTCATATTAACAGAAAATGAAAAGTTGGTAAAAATTTGGTGTCTTTCCAACTGTGTGATTGTCATTGAATTAGAGGTGAAATGAACACATAAACAAGAGTAACCATAATAATCCAGTGACGATTTTAATGCCATCGACATGACTTCGAACTCAAAGGTTTCATGCTTGCAGTTGTGAAAACGAGAACAAAAGGCAGGTGTGAAAATGAGCAAGATAATAGTGTTGTTTTATTCAAAAGATTGCGATGAGAATCAAGGGTTCCAAAACACTTGCGTAGGCAACTTATAAGGAAAGGATAAAAATGTGAAATGGCTACCAACACTACCTTCTCATTCTTCTTTTGTTGCGCACATCTTCCATACTTAGGATTTTCATGAAAACTATTTCCATAATGTATGTCCAACATGCCCCCAACATTCACCTGTGGCTCGCCCTGAGTCACTTAGTCCCATTTCATGCTCCTCCATTCTTGGGTGAACATTTTTTAGGCATCCTTAACTACCACAACTTCCTTTATTATTGTTTCCTCAGTTTCCAAAATTTCTTCTACACCCTGAGCAATTGGGGATGTACTATTTTCTTTTGTTTCATGTGCTACTTTCTTCACCTTTCCCTATGGAGTGGACAATTCTCCTATCATACTCAATGCTTCTTCTTGAAGTGGTCCTAAGCATTGTTGAAGGATCTTATGTTAATCCTGCATATTTTCAACTTCCACATATGACTGCCTCTGTGCCAAAATGGTTATCATTTGTTTAGCCGATGGAAGGTTGTTTATACTCTCTCAATCTGTCTATGTATTTTCCTATGAATCCCTTAGTTTTTCTTCCATGACCTTCATTTCTAGATCCTCTACCAAGTCTGTCCATATTTGTGCACTTCCCTCCCAGAGTTTTGTGCATTTTCCCTCCAACTTCTTGATGTTTTCTATGGTTATCATCAACGTTCTCTTTCTTCCTTCTATTTCCTTTTATGGTGTTCACAATGTACTATGAATTTGTAGGTATTCAATACTCGTGAAAAATCCATGCAAAATCCTTTAACGACTTGGTCAATTTTCAAGACCCGCTCCTCCATAGTATCCTCTACTACTATCAGTACCTCTAGAATATCCTTATACAACCTTTGGACAACCGCTTGTGTTGTTTAGACCATTATCTCGGCTTCGTTATTTTGTTTTAGAGTTTTCCTAGCCCTTTCCTTGGCCTCATCCTTTTCCTTTATTTCTCCTTCTACTTTTCCTTCAACTTCTCTCTTTTTTTGTAGCATATTTGCATATTGTTGCTGCAATTGAGCCCTTTTATCCATAAATTTGGCCATTGCCTAGTTTGCTTCATCTGCACGGATCCTAATCTCATGAAAAATACCTACTTGTAGGCTCTGTAATATGTGTATAGGCATATGTGACACCAATATGTTCATGTGCCTCAATGTCTTCATCTGTTCTTGTAGTTTGGGCAATGGGAACGTGACTGCATATTTCCCAATTTGTAATGTTTTGTTCCCAACTTTGAGCTCAGTGTTGAGTATGTGTTATATTCTTTACACAACTATTCCTAATGTATATTATGTTGCACTGAACACACGGGGGTGTTTGAGGGCAGCTCCCCAGAGATTTTTTTTTCCTCGGGAAATATGTCGCATTGTTGCCTCATTTTTCATGTCGCCTTGATTTTTGTGTCCATTGTTGGGAATTTTTTCAGCACATGGTTTTTTCCAATGGTTTTATATTTCAAGTTAAGGAATTAGGGTTGTTGACTAATCCAGGTCATTGGGTTAGGGTTTTGGATGCCATTGGCTCCTATATGTATATCGTATTGTAAAAAATGTGTCGCTATGAATGAATATAGAATATGATGGTTTTACCGGTTTGGGTTTCCAAGGGAAAAATCTATGTGTAATGTGTGTATTTTCCATTGTATATTTTTTGTTCTTTATTGAAAATCTATTTGCAGTAAAATATTGTACAAGGTTAAAATCTACATTTGGTATCAGAGCTTTGTTGGATTTAGGGGGACGCCTTCAAGGTCAAAGGTATGAATCGAGAATGTGATAATCCTTGTTACAATGGGAGATATGTGGTATTGATTTTTCAGGTGAAAATAAATGGAGAGAAGTTCAAAAATGGAGATTGATAAGTTTAATGGGAAACATTTTGAGTTGTGGAAGCTCAAGATGGAAGATCTGTTGGTGGATAGAGATTAGTGGATCACGTTGGATCTAGGTACTGCACCTACAGGAAATTCATTAGATGACTGGAAATATTTGGATCGAAAGGCGAAGAGAAAAATCTAAATGCGCCTCTCAGATGTGAAAAAGGTATGCTGGAGATGTGGAAAGGAAGGGCACTACAAGAAGAAATGTAGATCCAAAATTGAGAAAAGAAGGGATATGAAGAATCTCTTTCTACAGAAGAAAAGACCTCCAAGGATGAAGGAGGGGATGTGTACTTGGATTATTCAAGAAAACATGCAGATCATGAGGCATGGTTGGTTGACTCAGGTGCATCCTTTCATATGACTCCCCACAGAGAGTGGTTCTGTGAATATGAAAGGTATGATTGAGGTAATTTTTTCCTAGGTTATGGCTCGACAACCATAATCATAGGATGAGGAAAAGTCAATTTGAGGATGATATATGGAAGGATTAGAACACTACCTGGTGTTCTTCACATCCCATGTTTGGCCAAAAATTTTATTTATGTAAGAAAAATGGATGATGTAGGGGTAAAAACAATATTTGAAATGGAAAATTGTAGTATGGTTCGAGGAGAAATAGTTTTGTTGAGGCGAATTTGGTTTGGAACTATGTATAAATAGTAAGTAAGAACTATTAGTGATGTGTGTAATAGTTCCATTGTTCCTGATATTGGATTTGAAGAAGAAATAACTCCTACAGTCTCTAGATAAAAGGTTATGTTTTGGCATCAAATACTGGGGCATATTGGAGAGAAGGGTCTTCGACTACTACACAGTAAAGGTATGCTTGAAGGTATGTCTAATTTATATCTGGATTTTGATTTTTGTGCACATTGTGTATATGGGAAGCATAATCAGGTAAGATTCCCCTTTGGTACAATGAGGGCAGAAGGAATTTTACATCTAGTTCACAATGATGTGTTTGGACATGTGTTGGTTCCATCATTGCAAAAATCTGTGTACTATGTCTCATTTATACATGACTTTTCAAGGAATACATGTATATATTTCCTTAAGAAGAAATATGAAGTCTTTGAAAAGTTTAAAGAGTTTAAGTCTCTTGTTGAGAATAAAACAGAGAAAAGAATTAAGGTGTCGATGATAGATAATGGAAGAGATTTCTACAAGAATGAATTTGAAGAATTTTGTAAGAAGTGTAGTATAGGAAGGCAGAAGACTACTCCATATACACCTCAACAAAATGGAGTTGCAGAAAGAATGAACATGATGCTGATGAAAAAAACAAGGTGCATGCTCAATGGTGTTGGGTTAGGGAAAGAATTATGGGCAGAGGAAGTGGGTACTTCATGTTAACTAGTCAACAGATCACCCTCATCAATGTTGGATGAAAATACTCCATGAGAGGTAACGATTGTTAACAAACATTCTCTCACACATCTCAAGGTATTTGGATGTGAGACCAATGTTCATATTTCGAAGGAAAACATGAGTAAGCTAGATAAAAAGGATGAAAAGTGTATCTTTATTTGTTATAAATATGGTCTCAAAGGTTATAAGATTTGCAACCCAGAAACTAAAAAGGTTGTGTATAGTCGACATGTGCTATTTAGAGAAATGAAGGATGTTGTTGAACATGAATACCAAGTAAGGAAGAATCAGAGAAAATAGAGTTTTATTTAAAGGATGATGAATCAAACTCTACAGAAGAACATGAATCAAAAGAAGAATATCTTCATACTCCAGTATTGAGGAGATCGGTTCAAGAAAGAAGGCTAATAGAAAGGTATACTCCATCTAATTTCCATTCAATTTTTTATTTTTCTATCACTGATGATGATCCTAGAACTGTCAAGGAGGCAGTGTATTCATAGGATGGAAAGCTATGGAAAAGGCCATGGATGAAGAAATGGAATCCTTGGATAAGAACAAGGCTGAGGATCTAGTCGAGTTGTCGACTGGAAGAAATCCCATTGGAAGCAAATGGGTATTTAAAAAGAATCTAAATTCACAAGGAAAAGCAGAGAAATACAAAGCTCAGTTAGTAGCAAAGGGTTATTCCCAGGTTGAGGGAATTGATTTTGGTGAGTTTTTTTCTCCTGTTTCCAAGTTAACTTCTATAATATTTTTGTCGCATTTGATTTTGAATTAGAATAGATGGATGTGAATACAACATTCCTACATGGGGATCTGGAAGAAAAAATCTATATGAAGCAACCATAAGGCTTTTTTTTAAAGGGAAAGAAGGAGCTGGTGTGCAATATGAAAAAGTCCCTGTATGGTTTAAAACAATCATGAAGGATGTGGTATAAAAAATTTGATACTTATATCTTGGGACTTGGCTTCACAAGAAGCAAAGAGGATCAGTATGTGTATTTTAAATTAATTGGTGATCATTTGATTTATTTGGTCTTGCATGTGGATGACATGTTGCTGATAGGAAACACCAAGGAGATTATCCAGGATGTGAAAACTCAGTTGTCCTCTAAATTTGACATGAAGGATCTCAATGCCTCAAATTTTATTTTGGGCATGGAAATTAAAAGAGATCAGAAGAAGAGGAAACTCTTGTTAAAATAGAGAAAATATTGCAGAGGTTTAATATGTAGGAATGTAAGACGATCAAGGTCCTTGTTCTTGTTGGTGTAAAGTTATCTGTGGATCAGTGTCCCAAGACATAGGAAGAGGAGGAGGAAATGTGTCATGTTCCATAAGCGAGTGCAATTGGAATTTTGATATATGAAATGGTCTGTACTATATCCGACATTGTACATGTAGTGGGATTTTTGAGAAGGTGTATGTCAAAACTAGGGAAGGAGCATTGGACAACAGTAAAAACGGTTTTTAGGTATTTGCGTGGAACTGCTAGCTATGGATTGTACTACCAAGGAAGACCAGGATTGGGAAGATTGTTGGACATACGTGGATTTGTGGATGCAAAATGGGATGGAGATTTGGATCATATGAGATATACAAGCGAGGATGTGTTTGATGTGTTTGGAGGAGCAATCAGTTGGATGAGAAAAATATATGTTGTAGTGGAACCTTAATCTACAGAGTTGAATACATGGCATCCACTCATGCAAGTAAGGAATCAGTATGGTTACAAATATTATTTTCAGGTATCGGGTTGGTATTGTTGTCGTGCTAATACACACCTAGGGTAACTTCAAAGAAACCTTCAATCCACTTGGTGTTTCCTTGGGGGAAAGTCTTGAGTGAAAGTGTTGTTACCTGATCCTCAACTCCTCCATCTAGGACAACTCCTAGTGAAGCCAAGGGGGGTAGTCCCTATGAGAAATAAACTAAGGCTTTATCTAATCTAATAAAATAAAGCACGTATTTCTAGGATTTTATAAATTTTGAACACAAGATAAATTTAGCACAACATGAGATTAACCAAAAAAAAGGATACTGCCTGCGCAATCAACCATGGAATTTTATCAATCATCAAATAAAATAGAGATAATAATTTTCATCTATTAGAAAAAACAGAGATAAAATTTGAAAGACCAGTGCCAAAACTAAAGAAGTAAAGTGTGATGTGATGAAAGTGTTGCATTAATTTTATCTTGAGTATTTTAATTAGGGGATTTGGTGTTATTAGAAAAGTTTTGAAACCATGAAGTGAGGATTAAAGTTGGGGTCCCCACTCTTTGTGTGAAAAAGTGAATGTGGCCTCCTTATGTATTATTCACCAATCTAAAACTTGCCGACTAGGTGTGTCGCAGATCCAACGAGGCGAGTTAACAAGTGATTTGACACACTCCACCCAAGGTAGAGGTATTAGATGAATAAAACCACTCAGAGATTGTCCTAATTATACTATCATGTACTATTCAAATATTTTATGGGCCATTGAAGCACTTGAGCATGAAAGCGGGCTTGCATACTCAGATTTGAATAGTTGGTGTTTATTCCAATAACTTTGCAAAATTGAAACTAACAATAAGAAAACCTAGAACTTGCAATTGGTTTTAAGACTTTGATTTAAGTGATGTGAGTAAATTTTATCTTTTTTATGCATGAGAAACTAAATTAACTCAATGAAACGCGAAACAACCCCAAAAAACAAGAAAACACACAAAACACCAGATTTCCCCCAAGGGGCAGGGGAAACAACTAAAGACGAGCTTTGTGGCTTGCTAACTTTATTACAATATGAAACCACTTTTATTTTTTATAACACTTGACCTTTATATGAAGATATCAAGTGTTTTACAAATATTTTATGATAGAAAAAATCAAATGCAAAGCTCCCGGGAGCACTTGGAGGGTCCTGGAAGGGGCTAAACTTAAAAAGTTCAGTAGCATTTCCTCTTGTACCTGTCAGATATACACTAAAAAATAAAGGTATTAAATGAAAAAGATGACCAAAAACACTTTAAGAGTGTCTTTGATCAACCCCTAAAGAAAGTGAAAAATATTCTAAGTTAAGGTATACTAAAAAACAGAAAATTAACTAAGGAGTGATAACTAAATAACTAACCTCCTCAGGATCTTATTGGATAATATAAAATCAAAAAATAAAATCAACCTAACTTCCATATTTATACTTTAGAAAACCATGTAAATGTTTTCCTATCACAAGCCTAAAAAATTCTAGGAATTTGAAGGTTAGTTGGAAGCAAAACTAAGCTAGATCTTGACAAATAGATGAATTCCTTTTGCAAAATTCAGATCCAAATTTAAAGTATGCATGAAATTGATATAAAACAGATTTCAACCTTTCAATATAAACCAAAACCATGCATGCAGAAAAAAACCAAAGGACAAGAAGCTTTTTCTTATAAAATTTTGAGAGAGAAGGGGGAATGAGAAATTTGAAGCCAGGAACTTAGGTGATGGAGTCAGAATGTTGTGTTGAAGAGGGTAATCCTTCCTTTATTTTCACTTGAATATGTTAGAGTTTCAAACAAGAACCTTCAACTCCTCCAAGATAGAGAACGTGTAAACTTAGAAAACCCTTGCAAGCGAAATGTTAAGATATCCTACACATGCATCTAGGAAACATGTAATTAAAGCAATAATAACATGAATTCAAAGATTAACTTGTGACAAAACAAGGATTATCAATACAATATAGTTTACTAATACCTTATTTCAATGGACAAATAAGAAATGCTAGCAAGAGATGTTTCTTTGAGAACCATAATAGGAGTAGATCCTCCACACGTTTGCACAAGACAACACAATGAAGCTCCAAAGTATTTTTATTCCTTTAATCAAATGGAAATGATACAACACAGTATTCCTCCCACGAATTATATCCCTGAGGAGGGAGGTTTCACCTTTCAAATTGTTTCATGAGCTAGGTTTAGGGTTAGGGTTAGGACTAGGGAAAGCGTGAGTGAGAGGGAGTTGCACATGAGGGAAGAGGAGATGCATGGGTGTGAAGGGAAGATGAGTGTATAGTTAAGTGGAGGTGTATATAGTTGAACATGAGTGGAAGTGAGGGTAAGTGATAGTGAGGGGAGATGAGTGGGAGTGAGTTCAAGTGAGAGGGGAGTTAAGGGATGCGTGGGTCCCTTAGCTAATGCGCTAGGGTTTGGGAATGCCCCACTTAGGAAAGGGAGTCAAGTTTCCTCATTGGGATCTCCTCCTGACTCCATATCACCTCAATCATGTGGTCCCTACCTTAGTTAAAATCGGCCAAGGCCTCAGTCAACTGGGGACATGGAAAAAATATGTCTCAATCATGTTCCCGATTTCTCCTAAATTTTAGGAGATTTAATTAATTACCCATTTTTCGTATTTTTCGAGTAATATTGACTTTTTAGTGATAATAATCGCTTTTTTTCCTCGAAAGATAGGAAATAGGGGTTTACATGGTGTTCTGGACTGGAAAACGACTATAAATATGGCATCTGGAAATATTTCATCCCATATTTTTTACATTTTTTGACTCATAATTAATAAATTCCATTTTTGCAGGAATTTAATTAATTCACTGAAAACTTAAAAAAAACCTATCAAACCTAGCCACAATTTCCAAATGACTCAGACACTATGTTCTAGTATGAGCTCATATACATTCAAACACTAGACATTGGATTTTCCATGCCAAAACCTGCTTGCCAACACACACTCCGTCTTTGGAGCTAAGTCATTTGAGTGAAAAAACGTAGAAATTATTTTTTCTTCTCACTAAGGCAAGAGGCAAAAATAATTAACAAGTAGAAAAAAACACTCCAAAGTATGTGTTCACTCATGGTCTCGGGTGGCCAATATCCTTTCACAATCTCTCATACTTAGGACATTTATTGCAATGGTGGAAATGTGGAAAAAGGGGGTCTTTTAAAGACCTGTCGAACTCTGTAATCTGCAAATATGAGCATTGCTTTCTCACTGTCTGGCGGCTCTTCAGAAATCAAGCTTGTGCAAACTGGTAGATAACATTGGATCCATATGGGGATGTGTGGTTCATATATAAATATGTAGGAGACCATGCGAGAATCCATAATTACACTTCCTGCATCATTGATGCATGTCAGATATCATATCCATATAAAAGCCAACATTATACACAATTTGCAAATGGTAAAGTACAAGTACATATAATACAACAAAGCATATATACATGTGCATAAAGTACAACAACGATGTTAGTATACATGTGCATATAATAAAAATAAATGATGTACATAAAAGACAAAATATAAAGTACAAAGATAAGGGTTAGAGAGTATGATACAGTAGATGCCCCCATGGGCATCAAATGATCTCTGTGAAGAACAAATTGAGAAGTTGGTCGTTGAATGGTAGGGACAGATTCTCACCATCCAACCTATTCAGATAGATTGAATTTCTGCCAGTTGAACCCTATATAATATATGGACCGATCCATAAGCTGCCAAACTTCCCATGGCTACCTGGATTTTCCCTTCTTTTATCCAAAAGAAGGACTTTGTCCCCTTCCTGAAAGACTCTTTTCCATGAAGACTTGTCAAAAGTCCTCTTTACTTTTCTCTGATTCTTTATTCTTTGATCTAAATCTTTCCATCTGATCTCATCTAACTCTATCAACTGATCAATCCCGTTCTGCTGGAAATTTTCATCTAAACCATACTTTTGAACAAACTGATACACTAGAAGCTTAAGGTGAACTGGCAAGGTGGAATCAAGACCATAGACAATATCGAAGGGGATTTTACTAGTGGAAATCTTTTTAGTTATTATGTCCGCCGATAATGCAAACTTTATTTTCTTGTCCCATGACCTCTTATTATACCCTACCATTTTCTTGAGAATATTCATTAAGTTTTTGTTGTTGGATTCAACAAGACCATTACCTTGGGGATAATAGTTTGAAGAGTGGGACAACACAATGCCATAGTTGAAACAGAAATTAGATAAATCTATAGAACTGAAGGCCTTGGCATTCTCAGTGGTAATCTTGGCGGGCACAACGAACCGAGTGATTATCCTATCTTCAAGGAAATCCATTACTACTTTGTCAGTTGCATGCTTAGTGGGTCTTGCTTCTACCCACATAGTGAAATAGTCAGTGGTTGTAATTATCCAATTAAAACCACTACTTGAATTATCTTTGAACTGACCTATAAAGTCAAGCCCCCACTGCTGAAAGGGATATTTAAGAACCACAGGATGAAGAGGCAAGGCTGCTAGCTTTTTCTTCCCTGAAAATAGCTGATACTATTGACAACCCCTGACCATTTTGTGTAAATTTGAGAAAATGTTCGACCAATAATTACTTGCTTTGAGGATTTTGTGGAAGGTATTTTTGGCCGCAGAGTGTCCACCACAAAATCTTGAATGGATGTCAACCAAAATTTTCTTAGACTCTAGCTCATAAACACATCTGAGTATCACTCCATCGAGGTTCTTCCACCCCAATCTGTCTTGAATAATACAATACTTTGCTGCTTTCAACCTTAGAGCCCTCCTCTCGTAACCAATCAAATGACTTGGGCAAGTAAGGTTTGAAAGAAAGTATATGATATTTGCATACCATTGTGACGCCACCTGCCCTCGGCAGCACGGTCGCTCCACCAGGACCTTCTTTCTCACACGGCCCGAAGAGTCAATGCTCTTCCAACTCCCTCGGGAGGTCTTTACCCACAGTGACTTCCGACAATCCACCCTTCCTTAGTCAGTGAAGGATCGGATCTCGCGACTTCGCGAGTTCCACAATGGGAAACTGGACTCTCGGATTCCGAGATCCGATACNGTCCTCACGATCAGGTGACTGCCTTTCTCTCCTGGGCGGCATTATATCTTCTCTATCTCTGCTTCAGAAAGCAAAGAACTCCTCTTCCCTTCACCTGAAATATCCAACAAGTTCTAGGCTCTGATACCACTCTGACGCCACCTGCCCTCGGCAGCACGGTCGCTCCACCAGGACCTTCTTTCTCACACGGCCCGAAGAGTCGATGCTCTTCCAACTCCCTCGGGAGGTCTTTACCCACAGTGACTTCCGACAATCCACCCTTCCTTAGTCAGTGAAGGATCGGATCTCGCGACTTCGCGAGTTCCACAATGGGAAACTGGACTCTCGGATTCCGAGATCCGATACTCTGGTCAACGTTGACCCCTCCTCGGCGTATCGGAACCTCGTGCTATCGCGATTCGCGACTAGCGTTCTTACCCCTTCGAGTCCTCGACTTCCGAGGCCCGAAGTACCGAGGTGCCGATTACTCGGAAACCCTACGACCTCGCGCTCTCGCTACTCCCGAGATCAGACTTGAGGCTTCCCACTTCCGAGATCCGATATCCCGAGATCTCCTATCACCTCATCTGATTTGACATACTCCATGCAAGGCATTCCGGGACGTCGTGTCTTCGCGTTCTCGTGACTTCGCTCTACGAGAAGAATGAATCTTCCGTCGCGAACTCTCGATACATCTGACCCACAAGTCAGGTCGCGATCTTAGTGATTCTTCACGAAAAATCAAGTCGTCGATTCTCTTCCTCTTGAAGAGCTTCTCCGTTCACCACCTTTATTTTGTGAGGCCTCTGCAGACTCGACTCCACAGCAAACCGAAAGGGATTATCACTCCTGAGCTTTGATAACTCAGACTCTTTCAGAGAACCTTCATGCCCCTGCGCACCCTTCAACCTTCAACCACTTTCCGAGTGTTGAAGTTCTTCCGGGTCTTATGCGCTCCTGCTTGCACTGGCTTCGGCCTTTTCCTCTCAGACTTGCTACTGAGACTTCAATCTGACCTGCACCCATCTGCACGGTTCAAATAACCCAAAACGACTCTGAATTAAAGAGAACCAAAGTTCAACTGCTTAGCCTCCTCAACGCACTCTATATGGAGGTATTTAACTGCACTCAATGCAGAAGTCTCCTGGCTCAAGCAGAGAAACTATTGAACTCATTCTCTCAGGCGCTCGGCTTCTAGTTCTTCCACATAATCACGTACACAGCATACGAAAGAAAGATATAACCGGAAACGAAAATGCTAAGGCATAATCCCAACAACGCACAGAGGATAATTACGTCCATGGAGTGGGATTCAACTTAGTCACTCCTGGCGGACGAGAATAAGAGTTCTCCTATTGAACCCCCTCTACACACGCTATGCGGAGGAATTCGACTGCACTCTATGCAGGAATCTCTTGGTTCAATCAGTGGAATACGCGGAACTTATTCTCTCCTTTCCCCCAGATTTCTAATCTGCCCTGAGATCACATATGCAGCATAAATAATGAAAGCATAACAAGAAGCAAGCATACAACAACATAAAGTTAACAATATACAGAGAATAACCACCGCCATGAAATTGAATCAAATTCCTCTATTAATTCAATATCTATACATGGGGATTGTCCACCAGCTCTCTGCCTGTTCTCCTTCCTTCTCCTCAATGCTAATGCTGATACTGACTCTACCCCCCATTCAATAATACAAAGGAGGGTGTCTTTATCCCGTTTTCCCTCTCAAAAGCTAAATTGTCAAATCTAAACTTAATGGTCCTATCTACCTGCACTAAATCTACTCTCTCTGCATTAAATCTAATAAGTGCCTCTGCTGTACAAGGACGAGAGCTTATCTGCTCGCGGTCCATTTCAGTATACAAGTACGCCTAAATATGAGGCTTTTATATAAACGACGACGCTCATCAAAATGGTTAAAACCGTGATGCTGGCATCACCCTGCGGTCTTTTCCTTTCTCTAAATGCAGCCTCCGCGTAACGAGGTGCGGATGCTCCTGCATCACATTGGTGTTTCTCTAACTTTTGAATCTCTGATGATAAGGTTGGCCTAGTTTGATTGGTTTGGCATACTAAGTCTAACACTTGTTCATTTCCTTTGGTGAGAATTTGAGCTAAACCATGACCTTTAATCAACTTGGTGGGTTTTATTTCTAGGTCATATTCTTGTATTTTAGAAACCCACTTTCCTCTATCTCCCAAACAATCCTGTTGACCAAGGATATCCTTTACTGCTGTGTTAGGGACATACCCCACAATCTTTGAGTATTCTATGTATACTCAGAAATGTTTGAGAGATTTGACTAAGGCATATGTTTGCTTTTCCATACTAGTATAGTTAAGCCCTGAATTTTGAAGTTCCTTACTCATGAAAGAAATGGGTTGCTCCTGACCCTCATTATTCTTTTGGAGCAACATCCCTGTAATAGAATCTTCAGAAGAAAAGGAGAATATTTTAAAATCCTTTGAATAATCAAGACTAATTAGCACTGGTGATTTTCCAATTGCATCCTTAATAGTTTTGAAAGAAATCTTTCCTTCTTATGACCACTCATACTTAACATCTTTCTTTAATAA
The DNA here is from genome assembly GCA_010110895.2 of Picea sitchensis. Lineage (NCBI taxonomy): Eukaryota > Viridiplantae > Streptophyta > Pinopsida > Pinales > Pinaceae > Picea > Picea sitchensis. Next base: position 249,791 of record SNQJ01S0005888.1, on the reverse strand, counting down.
CTTGAGGAGTGGTTTCATTAACTCAGCTAAGTTAGGAATAAATTGTTTGACAAAGTTTATCTGTCCAAGAAAGGATTGAAGGGATTTCTTGGTTGGGGGTAAAGGAACTTTTTGTATGGATTCGACCCTTTCAAGATCAATTTTTACCCCATCTTCTGCTATGATATGACCTAGTAGCTTAGCTTCGTCAACACCCAAGATGGACTTATCTAGGTTCAAGGAAATTCCATATTTTTGGCATCTTTTAAAAACCTGTCTGAGATGACTTATGTGATCTGATATTTTCTTGGAAAATACTGTTAAGTCATCCTGATATATTTTTATGATTTTCCCCATTAGTTCATGAAAGGAAAAATCCATGGCCCTCTGAAAAGTGGCACCCGCATTAAGAAAACCAAAAGGCATCCTTAGATACTCAAAAGTGCCCCAAGGAGTAGTGAAGGTACTTTTATTCTGATCTTCCTTCTTCACCAAAACTTGGTTATAGCCTGAGAATCCATCCAACATGGACATAATCTTGGAACCAATTACCCTTTGGAATAGGGTTTCCATGTTGGGGAGGGGATAGTTATCTTTGATACATGAAAGTTTCAAATTTCTAAAACCAATACATAGTCTAATCCCTCCATTCTTTTTTTTGACAACCACTAAATTGGAGCACCAAGAATAGTGTCTGGTTGGAGCAATGATTCCAGCGGCCAATGTCTTTTTTAACTTGGCTTGAACTAGAGATCCCAACTTAGGATTTATTCACCCAAGTTTTTGTCGGAAAGGTCTTGTGTCATCTTTGAGAGGGATAGTATGTTGAAACACATATTCTTTGTATGCTTTGAGTTCATCATAGGTGAAGGAAAACACATCCCTATACTCTTGGACTAGGATGATTAGTTCTTTCCTTTCCTTTTTTGTGGATCCTTTTCCAATTTTTATCATTCTTGGGACTTCTTCTATCCCAATGTTTATTTCAATATATTTGTCAGGATTTATTTTTTATTTTTTCTTTTTATACATGTCATGCATGTCAAAAAATTATTCTAGGGAAGCTATACCTCTGGGTATTGGATTTTTGATGGGGTTATCCTTTTCAACATATTCATTTCCATCCTCTTTGTAGATGACATTGAAGTCTGAGAACTCTTCTAAGTTATGGATGAACCCTAGAATTTGTTTATCATCCTTGAAAACCTGCCAATTGTCAACATTATCTGGGACAGATGGCCTAAATATTATCTCCAACTTTCCTTCACCTTTCATTAGGTCTTCTGAGGGATGGAGGGTAGATGTTGCTACAACTAGACTATCAGCCAAGCTGTTTTTTTCTCTAGGGATAACAATAAGGTATAGGGCATCAAAGTGTTCCATGGTATCCCATATAACATTTATGTACTTTCTAGGCCTCTCACTTATGCATGCATATTTGTTCGTAACTTGGAGAATCACTAAGTCTAAGTCACCCTTTATATTGAGAATTTTGACATCCATGTCCTTAGTGATTTCTAATCCTAGAAAAAGTGCCTCATACTCTACTACATTATTAGTTGCATCAAACTCAGCTCTGAATGCAAAATTGTAAGTCTTTTCTGTTGGAGATTTTAACACAATGCCTGCCCCTTTGCCTGATCTAGAGTGAACTCCATCAAAATGAATTCTCCATGCTTTATCACTAACTTTTTCATCTTTAAACTTATCTTGAGCTAGAGCTAAGAAGTTAGAACAAATGGAGAAGTCACCCATATTAGTGAGTTGCATGCGGAAGGGCCCATGCATGTGAGCTTGCAAGGCATCCTAGAACCAAGGGAAATTTAGAAAGTGATGAGAATAATGTCCATAAATATTGCATAAGGCATAAGGTTGATTTGACACTTGGTAAATAAAATCATTAAACTGATCTTTAGGTCCTCTATGTGATATTTCCTCTTGGTTTCCCTAAATCTGTTGTTTTCAGTTGAAGGAGGAGGGTATGGAATATTAGAAAACATCAAATCCATATTCAAACAATCACCCATTGTTGCTGCCCATTTCTTGGATAATAGCATCCCCCATGCATCTAGTACACCTATGACAAGGACATCCATTTTGAAATCAAAGAAAGGATGGAAGGCTATCTGAACTAGGAGATCTATAATTATTCTGTGTGTTTCTATTTCTCTTGAGTCCATGGCACACACATTCTGACAAGGCCTTGTGATTTTTAGACCTAACCTTTGCATAATATTCTTTGTATAATATTTGATGAACCTTCTCAATCATACATGCATTTGTGTAGCCATTGATCATTTATTTCAAGTGAGACAAAGAAAGGAGGATTTTCTTCCTTAGTCCTATCTCTACTAGTCAAGACCACTAGAGGATCTTCATGTTGTTCCACAACCTTTTCTTTTTATTTTGGAAAATATTTACTTGGAACAACTTTATTAGTTGAAATAACATTATTGCTTCCAGGATCTATAGCTTGCAAAAGCTTTTCTTTCTGTGAAGGAATTTTGAGTAGATTTGACACTAAAACCAATACCTTAGAATTTGTTATCCAACTACCTAGATCAACATTTAATTTAGTAGTTGGAGTTTTTATAGGAGTAGTTACCTTTGAAAAGTTGTTTTGAGAGTTGTTAGTTCCTTCTTTTCCTTTCCCCTGGTAGACAATTCCTCTGTGCCTTGCTAGTTCTAAGATCTATTCACTTGTAGGTTTGTGACCATATAGTTTAGTCACATTATCATATTCCTCAACCAATTTTTGTGTTGGCTCACTCCTCTCTTGCATTTGAATCCAATAATCCATAGATAGAGGATGGGATTCACCAAAATTATTGATGTGGTTGACATTTCTGTGCTAGCCTACATAGTTTCTTGTTTGAGGAAGACCTTGTTCATTAATTTGAAAAAATATTGGACAAGTAGACTCCTCATTAAATTCTTCACATGCTCTGCAGAAAGGTGGTGCTTCTTCATGAACCACATTATTGGACTCTAATTGATTGGGTGGCCTTTTGTCTTTAGGGGAATCTTTTCTCTGCCACCTATCATTATTATATCTAGGTTGAAACCTATTATTTTGTGACCTCTCCATTGCTATCAACCTATTTTGCATGGCACTAAGTTGAGTAGCATGGTTAGCTTCCATTCGTTTGACCATATCAGTTGTTAGATTACTGAGAGGGGGGGTGAATCAGTAATAGCATAATTATAATCCTTTTTCTCCAAACAATCCAAGTGTTATATCAATGTAGAATTATTATCCAATAATGAGCAATAAGAAATGAACAATCACACACATACACAATACACCCGTTTTTTACGTGGAAACCCAAATCGGGAGAAAACCATGGAATACGTTTTCTTATATGTCTTGAAGAAATACATTCATTGGAAGAACCAACTTCCTTTGTTTTTCATCAACTATGACTCATCAATATGTACCAACATCATCAACTATACACCTCATGTATGTGCCAACTCATCAACTACTTGTCTCAACCATGTACCCAACTTGTACCTTAACCAAAAGCCCTCATCA
>SNQJ01S0005888.1:215121-241045 GCA_010110895.2 Picea sitchensis | reverse complement strand
CTTTTCATATTAATTCATATACACAGCGGAAAACATGATACATAAGCAGCACAGTCATGCAAAACATGATTAAAGCATAATCAGATACTTATCTTTATCAATGGTAGATTCCACCAACCAAGTGCAGGCCTTCCAAGAACCTCCCAGCCTTAGACCACACTACTCATCAGCTCAGCAGTGGGTCACCCCTGAGCTGGGACTAAGCTCCACCCCAAAGCAAGGAAATCTAGGCTAGGTTGAGGTTACAGGGAAAACAACACATAAACACAAGGAAGGGATTCTCTCCAAGGAACCTCCCACACTCACTGCCCACAGACCTTCATTCCCCACATGCCTATTCCACCCCAGGAGTATAAACCTTCTCTGTCACCTGGACAGTCCTTCGGCTGCTAATATCCCTTGCCTTGGGTTACAGGAACAGGTCCGACCGGAAGTCTCTGAGCTCTGTGGCAGCTACAGGGTTCCTTCCAGGAGTCCTCTCCTTCCTTCGTGCACTCTCTCACCTGAGAGAATCGCTCACAAGACAAAAACATGTTCTTCCAACCTCAATCACCTCTCTCACCTGGAGAGAGCATTGCACCACTGGCCAACAAGACCCCACGTAGTCCAGCACTACGTGGTCACAACAACTCATGGGGAAAACAAACACGAGCTTCCCAACAGGTTCAACAATGGCTGGTCAGTTCTATTTCCCAATCCGCCAGCATAGAATAGACTCACTCTCTGGTTGTCAGGGATGCGTGACAAACAATCCACGTAAGGTCAACACAAGTTCGAACTATTCAGACAAGGGTTGTACCAGCTATCTTAGAAGTCAACCCAGGCTTTTCGGCTTTCAGGGATGCACCAGGGTATTCTTTTGTAGAGGTCTGATCGTTCACCTTCAGACCGTCAAGTAGAATGGAGGAGAATACCTCTCATGGCTCCTCCTGGACGTTTTATTTGCATGCACCAGAGTTGACACTTGTCACCCTTGGAACTGCATGAGTTCCACCAGCACGCATCACCCTTGTACATCCTCTCTTGCCAAAACTTAGGATAAAACATAAATGCACATGTCTCTTTGGGATAATATTAAAATATCATTCCCAGGACCAAGCCCCCTAGGCTTAGCCCATAGGCTCAACACTTAGCCCCTTTTCCCACCTTCCAGCCCCTAATTTATTTCCCACTCTGTGGATTCTCAGTCCCCCTTCACTCATTCATCGTGGTTGGTCTGCACCTGGTGGTGTTTATATTTTATTAAATGTTCTGCATACATACAAGTACAACAACAGGTTCCTGGCCTTCAACACTTAGGCTCCCTGGCCTAACAAACACATAAGTCTCCGGCTTATAAGAACTTGGCTCACCAACCTTCACCAACCTATAAAACATAATCACAATTCCTTTCAGAACTTGGTTTACAATGGGGATCGGCCTTGGGGACACTACACATCTATTTTGAATACCCACTATCAACATACCAACCGTGTTTCTTCTTCTTAGCTTGTAGAGAGACTGTGCATTCTTCATTTCTATATTGATCTAGCTTTCTTATCCATGTCATTTTCTGAGGTTCTTGTCTGTGACTGTTGTCATTATGTTGAGGTTCTTTAAGAGGGACTTTCATTCTGCAATTTTTGGCCACGTGTCCAAAATTGTTAAATTTGTAACATTCTACTTCAGTGCTCAAAGATTCAAACCTGTTGTAACTTATTTTGTGTGTTTCACTAGGTATTCTTGAGTAACCCCTTTGTGTATGACTCTCAAAGTTGTTATTGTTCCTGCTGTTAGATCTGCAATTTATAGCTTTATGTCCAAAATTATTACATACATAACATAAACCAAAAAATATTGTTTGATACCAGGGAGTTGAAGATCTTCTGAAAGAAGGTTCTCTTATGAATCCTTCTTCTTCTTGAGCCTTATCTGTCTATTGTTGATTCTAAAATCTGAATCTTCTCGGTGGAGGAGGTGTCATTGTAATCTTCCTTGTACATTGTCCTATCCCCTTTGATTGTTTCTGCATAAATTTTTGGATTTGTTTCTTGCTCTGTTGTTTTGGAGCTTGATCCCTTTTCTTTATGATTTTATCCAAGTCTATACTTGTCAAGATGAGATTTTTAACTGCTAATAATTTCATCCATAACTTTTGAGCTATTCTGCATATTTTTCTTTTGAATATCCTTTCTTAGTGTGACAATCTTTGCTTCCAAGTTTCCAATGATCTTGTCATTTTTTTCTAGTTTTTCTTTGAGTGCTTCTTCAATTATTTTATCTTCTTCTATTTGAACCTTCAATCTTGTCATCATTTGTTCTAGTTCTTGTGTGTCATTTTTATTTTCTAGTTCTGCTTGTAGTTTCTTGTTTTTCTTCTTTTCTCTTCTGATAACTTCTATGACACACATTAATTCTTCTCGATAGTCAACTTTTGCCTCTTCAATTTCTTCTTTGAATTCTTCACATTCTTCTTCGGCTTCTTCATATGCTCCTTCAGAGTCTTATTTGTCATAGTCTTTTACTTCCATGAATAGAAATCTTCCTGTCTCATTGTCACTGACTTCATCTTCATCTGATGATGAGATATCTTCTTTTGTGTATAATCTTTTCTTGAAAATTNTCTTGTGTGTCATTTTTATTTTCTAGTTCTGCTTGTAGTTTCTTGTTTTTTCTTCTTTTCTCTTCTGATAACTTCTATGACACACATTAATTCTTCTCGATAGTCAACTTTTGCCTCTTCAATTTCGTCTTCGATTTCTTCATATCCTTCCTCGGCTTCTTCATATTCTTCTTTGGATTATTTTTTATTAGAATATTTTACTTCCATGAATAGAACTCTTCCTGTCTCATTGTCATTGATTTCATCTTCATCTAATGATGAGCTATCTTCTTTGATGCATAAGATTTTCTTGAAATCTTTCTTTGTAGTTCTTTTGCCTTTATATGTGTGTTTTCCTTTTGAGTAACCTTCATCATTTCTATTTTTCTTATGAGGACATTTGTTAGAAAAATTACCAATACCATCACAATTAAAACAAATTAAAAGAATATTACCTCTATACCTACCATTGGTTCCCTTGTTCAGTCTTTTGACGAAGTTGGCCACTTCTTCATCATCTTCTGAGACATCATTGTTGCTGCTATATTCTTCTTGTTCCTTTTTCTTTTGCTTTGATCTTTTGGATTCTTTGAGGGTTTCTTCTTTTACATCTGGATTTTCCTGTTCAGTTCTCATTTCATATGCTATGAAGATTCCATGCAGTTCGTCCATGCTTATTGAGTTCAGATTCGATCTTTCTTCTAGTGCTGATAGATTAGGGTTGAATCTCATAGGAAGAGATCTTTGTACCTTTTGAAAAATTATATATTCTTCAATTTCTTCTCTCAATCCTATGATTGCATTCACTATTTTGTCAACTCTTAATAAGTAGGCTGTAATATTCTCATCTTCCTTCATTTTTTGTTGTTTGAACTAAACTCTATAAGTTTGAAGTTTTGTTGCTTTCACTTTTGTATCTCCTTCATAAATATTTCGTGGCTTGTCCCAAATCTCTTTGGCAGATTCACAATGTGCAACTTTGGTGAATCTTGTTTCACTGAGACCATTCAAAAGTACATTTGTAGCTTTGGAATTATTCTAACCAAGTTTCACTACTTTTTCATTTGTTGGTGGAACTGCTGGTACTATGTATCCATCTACAATTGATTGCCAAATTTCAAACCCCTGTGCTTGTATATATGTCTTCATCCTTATGCTCCAAAAAGCATACTTTTGTCCATAAAAGTGTGGTATTCCATTTTTATATGAGTTGGTACTCTCCATGATCTACCTTTCAGTGGTTAAACTGATTTTTGAAGGAACCTACTCTGAAACCAATTGTTAGATTACTCAGAGGGGGGATGAATCAGTAAAAGCGTAATTATAATCCTTTTTGTTCCAAATAATCCAAGTGTTATATCAATGTAGAATTACTATACAATAATGAGAAAATAAGAAATGAACAATCACACACATACACAATACACCAGTGTTTTACGTGGAAACCCAAATCGAGAGAAAACCACAGAATGTTTTTTCTTAAATGTCTTGAAGAATTACATTCATTGGAAGCACCAACCTTCTTTGTTTTCTAGTTGCAAATAGAAGGAGGCTCCAACCCCCTAGTTTCTAAAGATACAACCTGAGGGAAGCTCCAACTCCCCAATTCTCTGGCTACAACCAGAAGGAGGCTACAACCCCCTAAGTTCTCCAGCTACAACTGAAAGGTAACATGGAAGAAACCTTTAATCCACTTGGTGTGTCCTTGGGGGCAAGTCTTGAGTCAAGGTGTTGTCACCTGATCCTCAACTCCTCTGTCTAAGCCAAATCGTAGCGAATCCAAGGGGGGTAGTCCCTATGAGAAATAAACTAAGGCTTTGTCTAATCTAAGAAAATAAAGCACTTATTTCTAGGAGTTTATAAATTTTGAACACAAGATAAATTTAGCACAACATCAGATTAACCAAAAAAAGGATACTGCCTGCACAATCAACCATGGAATTTTATCAATCATCACATAAAATAGAGATAAGCATTTGCATCTATTAGACAAAATAGAGATAAAATTTGAAATACCAGTGCCAAAAATAAAACAGTGAAGTGTGATGTGATGAAAGTGTCGCGTTCATTTTATCTTGAGTATTTTAATTAGGGTATTTGGTGTTATTAGAAAAGTTTTGAAACTATGAAGTGGGGATTAAATTCGGGGTCCCCACTCTTTATGTGAAAAATTGAATCCATCCTCATTGTGTATTATTCATCAATCTAAAACTTGCCGACTCGGTGTGACATAGATCCAACGAGGCGAGTTACCAAGTGATTTGACACACTCCACCCAGGGTAGAGGTCTTAGATGAATAAAACCACTCAAATATTGTCCTAATTATATTATAATGCACTATTCAAATCTTTTCTGGGTCATCGAAGAACTTGAGTGTGACAACAGGCTTGCATACTCAAATTTGAATAGTTGGGGTTTATTCCAATAACTTTGCCAAATTGAAACTAACAATAAGAAAACCTAGAACTTGAAATTGGTTTTAAGACTTTGATTTAAGTGATGTGAGAAAATTTTATCTTTTTATGCATGAGAAACTAAAATAACTCAAAGAAACAGGAAACAACCCCAAAAAGCAAGAAAACACACAAAACACTAGTTTCCCCCCTAGGGGCAGGGGAAACAACTAAAGACGATCTTTGTGGCTTGCTAACTTTATTACAAGATGAAACTACTTTTATTTTTTATAACACTTGACCTTTATATGGAGAGATCAAGTGTATTACAAATCTTTTATGATAGAAAAATCAAATGCAAAGCTCCCAGGAGCACCGGGAGGGTCTTGGAAGGGGCTAAACTTCAAAAGTTCAGCATCATTTCCTCTTGTACCTGTCATATATGCACTAAACAATAAAGGGATTAAATGAAAAAGATGACCAAAAACACTTTAAGAGTGTCTTTGATCAACCCCTAAAAAAAGTGAAAAAAATTCTAAGCTAAGCTATACTAAAAAAATGCAAAATTAACTAAGGGGTGATAGCTAAATAACTAACTTCCTCAGGATCTTATTGGATGATATAAAATCAGAAAATAACAGCAACCTAACTTCCATATTTATACTTTAAAAAAACAAGTAAACTTTTGCCTATCACAAGCCTAAACAATGCTAGGAATTTGAAGGCTAGTTAGAAGAAAAACTAAGCTAGATCTTGACAAATAGATGAATTCCTTTTACACAACTCAGATCCAAATTTAAAGGCTGCATTCAATTGATATAAAACATATTTCAACCTTTCAATATAAACCAAAACCTTTCATGCAATAGAAAACCAAAGGACAAGAAGATTTTTCTTATAAAATTTTGAGAGAGAACAGGGGATGAGAAATTTGAAACCAGGAACTTGGGCGATGGTGTCAGAATGTTGTGTTGAAGAGGGGAATCCTTCATTTCTTTGAACTTGAATATGTTAGAGGTTAAAAAAATAACCCTCCACTCCTCCAAGATAGATAACCTGTAACCTTAGAAAATCGTTGCAAGCAAAACGTAAAGATATCCTACACATGCATCTAGGAAACATATAATTAAAGCAATACTAACATGAATTCAAAGGTTAACTTGTGACAAAACAAGCATTATAAATAAAATCTAGTTTAGTAAGACCTTCTTTCAATGGACAATAAATTCTAGCAAGAGACGTTTACCATACATTGAGAACCATAATAAGAGTAGATCCTCCACACATTTGCACAAGACAACATAATGAAGATCCAAAGTCTTTTTATTCCTTTAATCAAATGGAAATGATACAACACAGTCTTCTTCCCATGAATTCTATCCCTGAGGAGGGAGGGAGAAACTTTCTTATATAGGATAAAGGGTGATGATTCCCAAGTGTTGCATGCGCTAGGGTTAGGGTTTAGGACTAGGGAAAGCATGAGTGAGAGGGAGTTGTGCATGAGGGAAGAGGAGATGCGTGGGTGTGAAGGGGAGATCTGTGTATAGTTAAGTGGAGGTTTATATAGGTGAAGGGGAGTGGAAGTGAGGGTAAGTATGAGTGGGAGTGATTTCGAGTGGGAGGGGAGTTAAGGGATGCGTGGGTCCCTTAGCTAATGCACTAGGGTTTGGGAATGCGCCACTTAGGAAAGGGAGTCGAGTTCCCTCATTGGGATCTCCTCCTGACTCCATATCACCTCAATCATGTGGTCCCTACATCAGTTAAACTCACCCAAGGACTCATTCAACTAGGGACATGGAAAAAATAGGTCTCAATCATGTTCCCCAACTCTCCTAAAATTTAGGAGATTTAATTAATTACCCCTTTTCCGTATTTTTTGAGTAATATTGACTTTTTAGTGATAATTATCACTTTTTTTCCTCGAAAGATAGGAAATAGGGGTTTACATGGTGTTCTGGACTGGAAAGAAACTATAAATATGGCATCTGATAATATTTGATGCTATATTTTTTACATTTATTGACTCAGAATTAATAAATTTCATTTTTGCGGGAATTTAATTAATTCACTGAAAACTTAAAAAAAAACCTATCAAACCCAACGACAATTTCCAAATGACTAAGACACTATGTTCTAGTATGAGCTCATATACATTTATACACTATACATTGGATTTTCCATGCCAAAACTTGCTTTCCATCACACACTTCGTCTTTGGAGCTAAGTCATTTGAGTGAAAAAACTTAGAAATTATTTTTTCTTCTCACTAAGGAAAGCGGAAAAAATAATTAACAAGTAGACAAAAACACTCCAAAGCCTGTGCTCAGTCCTAGTCTTGGGTGGCCAATAGACTTTTACAATCTCTCATACTTAGGACATTTATTACAATGGTGGAAATGCAAAAAAAATGGGTCTTTTAAAGACCTACTGAACTCTGTAATCTGCAAATATGAGCATTGCTTGCTCACTATCTGGCAGATCTTCAGAAATCTAGCTTGTGCAAACTGGTGGATAACAGGTACAACAAGATATAAGGATAGATTGTGATAGTCAGAGTTCAATTTTTATGGCGAAGAACTCGTCTTATCATTCAAAGACAAAGCATATTGATATTCAATATCACTTTGTGAGAGACATGGTTGAAGAAAAGAAAGTGTAGCTGATGAAGGTGGACACTTTAAAGAATGTTGTAGATTCATTAGAAAACTATGTGAGCACTGATAATTTCTCTTGGTGTAGAGGATAAATGGGCGTTGTTTCCCTAGATTGTTGACTATGTAACCCTGTAACACCCTCTATGAAAAGAAAAAAACAAGTGGGAGAATGTTGGGTATGTGTTATATTATCTGCACGACTAGCCCTAATGTCTGCTACGTTGCACTAGTCGCATAGGGGGGTTTGAGGGGCGGCTGCTAGGCCCCCCATTCAGGGGTTGCAGGGGGTTTGGGGGAAACTCCCTTGATAATTTTTTCATCGAGAAACGTGTCGCATGTTTGCCTCATGTTTTGTGTCACCTCAATTTTCATGTCCATTATTAGGAGGTTTTTCAACACATGGTTTTTTCGATGGTTTTATATTTCTAGTGAAGGAATTAGGGTTGTTGACTAATTCTGGTCATTGGGTTAGGTTTTTGGATGTTGTTGGCTCCTATATGTATATTGTATTGTAAACAATGTATCGCTATCAATGAATATAGAATATGTTGGTTTTCTCTTTTTGGGTTTCCAGGGGGAAGATCTATGTGTAATGTGTGTATTGTTGGGCCCTTCATTTTTTTGAATAGAAGTTGTGCATGACACATTGCAACTTCATTTTGGAGAGAAGAAGTTGCACAAGCTACTAAGGAGTTGGACAACAGACAAAATAAAGAAACAAAAAGCGGTTGGAAGGACAACGCAACATCAGTTCGGGGAAGGAAGTTGCAACAAGATCAAGAAAAGAAAGAACTCTTGGGTTCTCAACCAACAAACCTAAAAGATTGGATTATATATATGAGACTGGTGTGATTGTAATATGATAATGGATAATGAAGGATTAATAGGTTGTAGTGTTGTTATTGTAGGATGTTATTCCAGAACTACCATTGTTATTGTTGTTGTTAGTACTGATGTTGTAATGCAATTTACTATTGTAATGGACAATAATATAGCATACATGAGTTTGGATATCTAGGTAAGAACAAGACGATCAATGTATCAAAGTTTGGTATTGTCAATATAATTGGAGGCCTAAATTTTGAATACATATCATGTGAATCTAGTCTGAATACATGAATTGAATGTTGTTCTGTATTATATTTGTGTAGGATATACTTAAATGATTATTTATGAATGGAAACACAACTCTGTTTCTTTATTCCGAGTTAGGAATTCCTCAGAACTATTACAGGTTTAGTCTATCTTGCACAACACTACAGTGAGTCCTTATAACTCAGAGGTCTGTCTATGTATTCTCCTTACCCTTCCCTCTCTTTCATGTCTCATTTGTGCTCTGGTTGAGCCTTCTTCCCTTATGGGAAGATGAAAATGTCAACGCTCTAGAATACTTCAGTACCTTTGGTTGGGTTTGAAGACTTTTTCGCCAACAAAATGGTTTCGTTTCCAGGACCTGTGCTTTAAAAGGGAACTTGTAAGGAGAATGCTTCCATGGATCTATATATATGAAATTTGACAATGGTGAGAATGAAATTGTGATGCCTTTATATGGAAGGAAGTAGAGCTGCGAGGTAAAAGTGAGAAGAATACAAGAGATTCTATATTTTACTCAAAAAGATCGAGTGACCAGTACGAGATATTTTGGGTTAAATTTTCGGAAGAACTATTCCATTGGATAGATCGAATCCAAGAAGCTCCAGAATTCCAAGAACACGTCAAGAAGACCTATACTTGGGATAGAGAAAATATTGCATCACTTGACCACCTGGATGACCAGATCACACGAGGAGTCAATTTATGGGTTCATACAACTCTGGAGGGATACATCATTGAATTTGTAGCCGACAATCACCAATCTTTTTCACGCATGGAATACATTTTCAAGAAAGTTGCACGCGAAAGACTATTGAGGGAAATTCCCTTGTGGATCAAAGTCTTCTTGATGGAGGAGGGGATGATAGTTGTTCCCTCAAATGAGATGGAAGCCTAAACACCTATGCTTGGGGTAGGGTGATTTCGGGGTATGACCATGACCTAAGAAGGGGAAATGGTTCTTTGAAAGATGTGGGAAGATCAAGAAATGAACGTAAGAAATGAGTGAGCCTCAAGGAGAGATGCCATTGTTGAGAAGTGGTGGCACGGAAAGGTAAAGAAAGCAACGAGGAATTCTGAGGTGTTGAAGAATGAAATCAGATCAAGAGGAACAGATGAAAGAAAGAAGGAAGAGTTGAGGAAGGTGAGAAGACTAGAAAGACTGGCCAGTCTAATATTGCAGTAGAGATAAGTGTAGAGAGGAAGGAGTCCCCAAATGGGTGGATGAGAGGAAGAATTTGGAGAAGCAAGGGAAGATGAAGAAGGTTTGGACCTTGCGAGAGGTCAAGAAGATTCAACCCTGATATTAAGAAACATCGAGAATTAGATGGAGAAGGAAGCTCCAGAGGAAGAGAACGAGAACCCCCAGATCAAAGAAACCCACCCAGAAGTCAGTCAAACTAGCCCCAAATCACTCATCTCCCAGGTCTCCTCTATACCCATGGTAAATTCTACATCACCTACTTATGTTATTGCTAGTCCATCGGATCCAGCTAGTCAAAATCAGTCTGTAAGTGTAAACTCTGGGAGGATATTGGGTTTCTTAGGTGTATCGCAACCATGACCCTTAGGTTTCATTCTAATAGGAGTAGTGAGACCCACAATGGATGTAAATATGCGAGGATTCATCGCCTGATACCCATAATTCTGTGGTAAATGGGATAAATATGCAGAGCAACATTGGTTCTTATGTGAATCCATCTGGAGGTCCAGAAGGACTCTCGATGAAAATAAGTTAGTATAGTTTCATACTACCTTGAGGGGTCGTGCTCTCAAATGGTACATGAAGGATATTGAACATGGACTGCAAGGACAAGGATTCACCCTTGGCCAAGTTCATTTGAGGTTCATCACTGAATTCAAACTACCTCAGTCTGAGAAACATGATCTCTCTGAGTTGTGGTAAATTCAACAAAGGGAAGGAGAGTCTTCCTAGGAATACAATCATAAATTTAAAGATGTTATTGGGAGGCTAGCACATCCAATTCATGAGTATCACCATAGATAATGGTACATCTAAGGATTACTACCTCCGACAAGGATTATAGCCACATTAACAGACACCTTGGAAAAATCGATGAAAATCGAAGCCATGGAATATTATCCAGGGAATCTGAGGATGACAAAGCCTCCAATAGATGCAAATTTTTTTGAACTTTAGGGACAAATATTGGATTTAATGGAAAATATTCAAGAATTAACCATACTTAGACCTAGACGACCTTAGGTTTGGTGCACAAGATGCTACATAGAATGGAATCTGGAAAATGGATGTCCATGCATGAGGGGAATGTGACCTCCTCACAATTCGATGGGACCTTCTCTAGGACCATTAGGAGGAGTTGCGCAAGTATCTGCAACTCCACCATTTCATACACAAGTACTATACCATACATTCCCAAGCACTCAAATAGCTCAATCAGTGGAATATTGTGAGATTTGTCGGGCACATGGACATGCTCCAAAGAAGTGTCCTATTATGCAGAAGTACACGACTATGCCCAATAAAATAAATTGTGACTTTTGTGCATCTACTACCCATGCCAAAAAATAATGTAGAGTGATGGACACACTTGCTGACAGGTTATATCGGACAATGTTCAGAGTAAATGAAACCCCCAAGGATCTAGAAGAGGCTAGGAAGGTGGGGCTGGAGGTGGATTCAGAGGAGGGATAAATGGAGGTAGAGGGTTGAGCCTATGCAACAAATGGAATGAACAAGGTAATTTGGCTAGAGATTGACCTCATCCAAGATGACCATGGTGCTCTCACTGTAGGAATAATGGGCACGCAACTGAAGACTTCCCATAATTGATCACAAAGTGGGAATAGGAAATAATTTTATAGGCTCAGAATTGAAAAAGGGAATCGAATAAAAACTACCTAAGATCAACATCATCACTCGTGGAGGAGAAAAAATTAGGGAAGATGTAGATAGACATCCCAAGATTTAGAAAGTTGTTCCCAAAGATGACATGTATGACCCTGAAAAACAAAAGTTATTTTTCAAAAATGAAATATAAATATTCAAGAGTATACCCACTCCAGAAATAATGGAGAACCCACCTAGATCTTCCTCTCAACCTAACATTGCGCAAGCCCCTACCTCACCATCGACACCTAGAAAATTGACAATTCCAAGAAGACACCCTGAGCAATATCAAAGTGTAATTAATCTTTGGTTTCAATTATTCTTTGACATACTAGGCGAGGAAAAAGTTACAAAGAAGTTATGAAACACCCTATACCTAATACTTGGCAATGAGGGAACTCCATAAGCCTTATTAAAGACCAACCTCCATGAGAAGAACACCCAGAGAATACAAAGAAGAAATGTGAGAACCATAAAATAATTTATGGTATAAGCCCAACTAGATGATTTTTAAATGAAATATGTCATGCTATATTTCGTATCAGATGTCCTACTCAAAAATACCTAGGAAGCTTTGGGAAAACCTCACCTAGTATAATCCCCCATCTAGTTGAGAATGGAAAACCAGTACTGCATTTTCCCAATAGGAAGGCAGGAAAATGTGGAAATAGATGTTGCAGGAGTTAAGACCACAACTGATTTTGAGGTAATTGAAGTTATGGGAGATAAGGATCCCTACCCCGCTCTACTTGGAATTGATTGGGTATATGATAACTATGATATCATTGACCTAAATAAGGACACCATGACGTTTGAAGAAGATGGGATGAAAGTATTGCATCCCTTGGATCCTTGTATAGAGCCTAGATAGATTGAACCAACAGAGCATAATATGGAGTCAGAGGCCCTTGACCAATTATACACCATCACAACAGGTACGAGACTAGATTATGTAAATCCTACTGCAGATGGATCAGTTAGTTGGAGAAGCATACAGTCTGTTGATGAGGATTCATAAGCAACATTTGACAGTTGGCAGCAAGGTTCATATGAGTGATTCTCAAGGTTATGTGCAACTGTCATAGCAACAAGATGGATTGGAACTGAGGTAAGAAAACCCCAATATATGACAGTAGCTCAGTGATACATATTTTTCTTTCCATCATGGAAGAAAATATAGGGGTGGAACAAAGGATCTATGTTCTTGACTTAGCCTTGCAAGATACCCCCGCTAGATGGTGGGTCACCCATAAAGTCTAGATTATGGAGTGGAAGGATGAAAATCAATCCATCAAATGTCGATTCCAAAGGAGGGATCAGTTGAAAGAAGAAATGAAGATAGATTTTCAATATGTGCAACTGTTCGACGGACAATCTAACCCTAGAGTGCATATTAAACATTGCTTGGAGCAGTGGAGAGTCATGAAAGTACATTCGTACATATGGGTCCATGTATTTTTCCATTCATTGGGGCCTATTCCAAAGGACTGGTATATACATGAGGAGACTAGAAGACAAACAAGTTGTTGGCAGGCCTTACAAGAACAATTTTGAGAGGATTTCTCCTTTACAAGTAAGTACCCTGAGCTGAACACAATCCTTCAAAGAATCAGGGAAATGATTTTTACTGACATTTTCAAAAGGAGATCAAGTCCAGTAGTATGTTTTGACCATGTTCATTTTCTTCAGTCTAGTCTGAGACTTGAAATTAATAAGATAATTGTACCTTGTTGTAAAGTTGAGAAATACCTGTAAAAACCCGATGATTTAGAAGAAATTAGAAACTTAGACATTAAATAAATTGAAGGAAGTAGAGAGATTCAAGATATTGTACCTAGTCACACTTGTATCTCCTATAATCACCCACTGAAGTTGTGGAAGTTTAATATAGAGAGTGTAGAGAATCATAAGATAGCTTCTATAGGAGACTACTAGGATGAGAAAACTATGAACAAAGTACATAATTTGTTGCGGGAGTATGAATACTTGTTTCCAAAAACGTTAATAGAACTGGAAGGTATAAAAGGAGCCATGGGAGAAATTAAAATAGAGTTAAAACCCAACTCAAGACCTATGAAACACAGGTCGTATCGAATTTATCCTAGAATAAGAGAAGGTCAAGAAATAAGTGGATAAAATTCTTGCAACATGACTTATTTTCCCAATTGAAGAAGTAGAATGGATTATCCCCATAGTTATCTAGAGTAAGAAAGGTACATAAGACATTTGGGTCTATGTGGACTATAGAAGTCTGAATTCTACATGCATGCATGATCCATTTCCTACACCTTTTGGTGATGAGGTGTTAGATAAAGTTACGGGAAAAGAATCTTATTCGTTCATAGATGGGTTATCAGGATATCACCAAGTCAGAATTGAAGAGGAAGACAAGAAGAAGACCACATTCATAACTAAATGGGGATCATTTGCATACAATGTAATTCCCTTTGGATTAAAGAATGCCCCTGCAATGTTTTCTCGAATTCTGATAGCAAAGTTTCAAGAATTCATCCCCAAGTTTGTGAAAGTATATATGGATGATTGGACGATGTACAACCTATTAAAAGATCATTTGGGGATACTATGGTTAATGTTTGATATATGTCTCAAAATGCATATATCTTTGAATCTACGAAAGTGTATTTTATGTGTACCTCATGGAAATTTGTTAGACCATATTGTATGTAGAGAAGGAGTCCTGGTAGACCCAGCCAAATTTGCAGTCATTCTGAACATGTCGCCACCTACAAGTGCCAAAATTTTTCACTCCATTCTTGGACATACATGATATTACCATAGGTTCATAAGAAGATATGCAACTATCACTGAACCCCATGAGAAATTTTTGAAAAAGTATGAATTGTTCCAATGGACACCAGAGTGTGACAAGGCATTTGAAATTTTCAAAGAAAAACTAAGTATTGCACCTATCTTGATATTTCCCAATTGAGAAATTGAATTCCATGTACATGTGGATGCATCTAGCATCTCCCTAGGAGCTATTTTAGTGCAACTAGAGGAAGGGAATATGGACGACCCTATATACTTTGCCAACAAGAAATTATCGCAAGCTGAGCGCAACTACACAACCACTTAAAGGGAAGGTTTAGCTATGATTTATGAATTACAAAAGTTTAGACACTACTTATTAGGCTCTCATTTCAAGTTTTTCACTGACCATTCTACATTGAAGTACCTAGTCAATAAACTAGTCCTAGAAGGAAGAATTTGTAGGTGGCTACTATTGTTTCAAGAGTTTTCGTTTGAAGTAATTTTTAAACCAGGAAAATGTAATGTAGGTCTGTTGGTGGGCGAAATTGATCGTCCGTCAACTGGAAGAACGAGTCCGATCCATGGTTGTCTAAATAACCCAAACTGTTTGTTGTAACTAGTTCTAATGGATTTAATGGCTCAGTTGGCCAATCTAAAATCCTAAAAAGAAAACGAAAAGAAAGGAATAACTGAACTAATGCTAACAACTATATTAGAATAACTGAACTAATGCTAATAATCTGATATTATATATATATATATATATATATATATATGCTTTTATATAAATACTGTAGGTATTTTAAACATAAAAAATACTAATATCAGTTATATACATCATTTACAAATTGCAAGTTTTAATCGAAACTTACGGAATCAAATGTGAAAGTTATTTCTGTTAAGAAGTAGATAAAGAAAGAATATTTACAACTTTTTTTTGTTTTCATTTATAAATCTAACAAATCTTACATTGAATATACTATGAAACGCAGACACATGGGTAGTCAAAAGATGAACCATACATTCTGGTTTCATTAATATGTAAATGACAGAATTAAAAAAACAAAAACAAAGAGGCTAACCTGTCAATGAGTTAGCGCAGTGTATCCAAGCATCTGCATGAGTGAATAACATCCAACTGCCACGTCCAAGAGAGAAATCTGCAATGAACCTTGTGACTATTCTAAATAAATTCAAAACATGTATTGGCATCTTAAGTTTTAATGACAGAGGAGGAAACACAAACATAACCCTGTGATCTTATAATTGCATATAATTACAACGATATAAATCTAACAGTAACCTATGCATTTCATCATTCAATTAAAATTCAAATATAAATCCTATCATTCTAATTGGAGATATGATCACAACATTTATATTTTGAGCAACAAATTATAGACAATGTTTATAATATAAACATCCCACACACAATAGATCATTAAGTCTAAAGATATCAGACCTATTGATGTATTAGGATTAACCAAACATAAATGAAAACATCATTAACAAAAGGATAAAGCCAAAATGCATATATGGTGTTTCATTAAGACTTAGAATAACTCGTCCATCTTCTTCCCTCAGCCAAGATGATTTCCATTACAAAATATGGAGTATTTAAAGAGTTTACTAAGGCTAAACTTCCTATATTCTAAGATAGTATCAGATCTCAAAAAGATCTTAAAATTAAAAATATAGAGGGCTTAGAGCCACTCAATATCAAACTGAATCTTCAAAAATTATGAGGATTTTCTCCTATTTACAAAATAAGAAAAAATAAGATATTTGATCGATTAAGTCCAGCATGCTCCATCCCATAAGATCAACATCAAATACATCCTATCTTGAAAAAATGAAATGAGCAAGTCAAATATTTTATTAACCAACAATTCCTAAATCTTATATGAGAAATTGACTTGGCTATAGAATCTCTCGATTCTGTATCCAGTCTTATTATTGGTAACATAAATCTAAATCGATCTAGATTAATTAGGAAAAAAAAAATAAAAATAACTTTGATAAAAACCAATCTTACCATTCAACTAATAACGAAATTTGAATCACAATGTCTTAGAATTGATCACAGCCTTGACACTGTCAACGTTTTTTATAATGATATTGCATGTACTTTTCAAATGCTTTGCTCTTCTTTGTGCACTGGACTTGAGCTCACGGTTTTCGTTTGCCAACGATTCATTGAGAGTCATGAGAGTTTTGATCCTTTCTTGAAGGATGGGGATGTCTGTATAGTACTTCCCTATCCACTGCAAGCAAACTTCACAAGGAACAGTAGGCGCGATCTGTTGAGGAAATGTGTAATTGTGTGGTAAAACATCACTTTTGTCCACTGTTGGCATTTGAACAAGTTTAATACTTGTGAACCCTTTTCTATCTTTTAAACGCTGTGGGATATTATTGACATAATCGAATTATTTATTAAGATATGGTTTGGAACAATTCGGATCTTCCTCTGCCAGAAATATTTCAATCTCGAAGTCAGATTTCTCATAAATCTCGACCGTTTTGATCGAGCTCGCATGAGCTTTGGATCTATTACGCAGACTCCTTGAACTGAGTCGACCAACCTTCTTGTTATGAAACCCTAACATGGTTTGAGTCTTCTTCGACTATTTTCAAGGGTTTATACTGTTGGATTTTGTAGTAGGGTTAGGGTAGACAATCAGGTCATGCACAAGAGTTTCAATAAAATCAGAATTAATACCCTGTTGCCCACATAAAAATTGATTGGACAATGCCTCTTCACAAGGATTTTCATTCAAAAGATCTGGGTTACCAATTGATAAATTAAGAGGTTTCTCTACCATAGGCTTATCCATTCTAGGGGTCTCTAAAGGATTTATTGTAACAAAACCATTACGGGCTACGAAACTGTCCCAATCATCACAAGTGTTTTCAAATGATGAACTAACAATAATTTAATCAAACCATGGTGAAAGAGGATGGAATCCATTTTTTTCTTCTTGTATCTCTTTGACATTTTATACGAACTTCTTAGTAGGTAAAATGACATGTTTAAATGGAAGCCAATAAAATGCATGAGCAATCACACATGTTAAAGGAAGACCAAGCCATAATGGCCTTCACAGGTAATAAATTTTTTTTAAATCACTAATAAACCATGCTATCTAGCCTTAAGTAGGGAGAAAGGAATACCTTTGTCACAACATTCAACTTTTTTGGAGGTGACGAGCAGACTCCAGTGTACTTCTTCCAACTTCAAATTTTTAAACCATTTTTGACGAGTGAGGGGGAGTCCTATTGCTTCGCTCAGAAATTCTTCAGTGATTTCCAACTGAAAATCACCTACCTTGGCTCTACATCCATCAAATGTAAGGTCGAATTGTTTGGCCATGCGAAAATTATAGCCCTGTAACTTCTTAATAAACATATCCCAACCCTGGCTCTTCAGATCCTCACTCGCATCATCATACAAAAACAAAGTTTGGGAGTCGTTTGGCTTAAATCGGACGACCAGGGCCATGAGGGTTTGAAAATATGGTAAGAGAAGTGCCCCGAAATAACTATGGGCTTAAGAGGTAGCAACAACATAGACAAGTCTAAGCTTATAACAAAGGAGAAAAACTAGTAATCACACCAGCGTAACCATAATATAAGCATTGAGGGTTTCAGTCACGAAATTCGGGCGTTTCTGGTAATGAACATTTTTTAGTATAGAGCATAACACAAGACCTTCATTTGTCATGAGAGGCCTGTCTATTCAAACTACCAGCTAAAACTAAGTACAGGGTACGATCATGGTGTGTTTAATTGACATGACATGTAATGGGTATACTCGATTTACAAAGGTTAGGAGAGGATACGTTTTTTACAATCCTAATGCAAATCGAAAAATTAAAATCAGAATTGATTTACCAAGAATTTTTAAATGAGCAAGCTTATAGTCCAAATGCCAATGAACATAGGTATTTCATCGATATATGATAGACTCAAAGAAAAAGAAAAATCATGAGAAGGATGTAAGCATTTTGACCCTTTCAAACCAGCCTTAAGCATAATCAAAATACGAGATTAAGTTTTAATGCTTGTTTCATGCTTGCAGTCATGAACCAAGAATGAAAACACAAGATAATAAATAAAACAAGAATAATCAAAGGTCCTTTTTCTAACCAAATATACATCCCCAAATGGTAGTACTTACAGAATGAGGTGTAGGCAACTACAAGAAGTGTTGTTTGTTGTCCAAAATAGGAAAAACATGTAGAGATTCCAACAATGGAAACTAACTAGGAGAAATAGTTATCTTTGCATTACCAACACATTCATGTTAGGACTGATTAGAAATATCCAAACTCAAAGAACAATCTGAAGGAAATCAAGCATCTCAATCAAATTCCAACAATAACCATACAATCCAACTTCAGATATCTTTATGTCAAATGAAATCTGGTAATAAATTTTAATTATGAGAGCAACGATATTTATACTAATGGCTTTGATACTATTGACAGGGTTGTTACTGCCAGCAAGCATCCATAGCCTTGACAGGGATGTCAATTATCCCACTTTGACGCCTCTACCCGGTCCAAGATCTTTAAATTCAAAATGAAGGGTATTTATGATTAATATAAACACTTATTCCTGATAATTTTCTTGAACCCGACATTGCTTCGCTACCAGCGGGCCCGTTAAGTACCCCGACGAAGTTGTCTTGGCATCATGCATGCATTTACCCACTACCAATATACATATTCAGTATCTTGGCAGGTTTACAAACACTTCCCACAAATCTCTAGAAATTATTTATAATCTGACATAAATTTAACGATATTCAGAAGAGTGGGGTGATGCTTGAAAATTTCAGTTGAAGAGTGGGGTGAGTGCCTTTAATTTTCTGATTGATAACCTTCATTATGATCTGAAATTGGTTTTCTGATGAAATTAATTCTTTGAGGACAGGAAGGCATACTTTATTTGATTTCTTAAAAAGCATGGACAACATACAGAGCTTTAATGATGGTCGTGTTTGCTCATAAATATAAAGTGAAACAAGGAAACCTACTTTGAACATAAAGTTTATTTATCTAGTCTATGTTTCAACAATTTACAGCATTGATTCTCTGAAAATACCTTGACTGTTGCTTCATAATGAGGAATTCTGGTTTCCCTTCACAAACTAAGAGGCGACATAGACATAAGTTTAACCAGAAAGCTATGAAAACAAACAAAATGAAAAGAATCCAAAAACAAGAAAACAAAAATAAATCAAAACAAAAAAATTATGTACAAAGGTGGATCTAGAATTTATCAGGAAAAATACCTCTTGAGAGCTTGGCCATTCATTAGGAAGGTGTTTGGCTGTCCCTCCAAACTTTGTAGATGGAAGGAGTTGGGACCTAGTTTTTCAGCAATTACGAAAGGCCCCAACCACAGGTTCTGGAACTTGGTGTGTTCCCCTTTTCCTTCGTGAGGTTTATCCCACTTGAGAACCAAATCTCCTACCTCGAAGTTTCTATCTGAAGCAGAGTTTGAATCAAACCAGCCTTTCATAATCTGTTGATGTTGATCCAGTCTCTCCTTTTCTTGTTCTCTTACCTCTTCTAGTTTCAACAAGGCATTAATTCGACTTTCAAGAGGAGGGCAGTCCTCTTCCTAAACTTTCTACGATAATTGCAGAGAGGGAAGAAGAACATGAGGAGGGATAATTTATTCTCTTCCATAGATGAGAAAGAAAGGAGAATTACCAACAAAGTTTTTTGGAGTCACCCTATTAGCCCTGAGTGCATTAAAAAACGCATTGTGCCAGTTCTTTTGGTTTTCATAAACTATCCTCTTGATGATATTGATTAAATTTTTATTCGTTGATTCTACTAGGCCATTTCCTTGGGGGTAATAGCTGGCAGAATACTTAAGTTTGATCCCTTTCTCCAAAGAAAAAACACTCATATCGAGGGACGAAAAGTAAGAAGTATTATCAAATACCAAACATTCAGGAATGCTGAATCTAGTAATGATATTCGTGTTAAGGAAAGATATCACCCGATTAGTGTTTACCACTTTTAGCGGTGCAACCTCAAACCATCTGGTAAAATAATCTATTGTTGTAATGTTGTATTTATGCTCCTATGAAGAAGTGGGTTTGATTGTCCCTATGATGTCGAGATCCCACTGCTGAAAAGGTGAATCCACCGAAACAAGATGCAAAGGGAATGTTACCTTTTTTACTCGTCCAACAACCTTTTGGCAGATTATGCATTTACGACATAATGCATGGGAATCTTTGAACAATGTGGGTCAATACTACCTAGCCCTTAATACCTTGTGAGAAGTGGTGTCTCCACCTAAGTGCCCACCAACTTCACCTACATGAAGTTCATATAATAATTTCTTTGTTTCATCTCTTTCCAAACAACGCATGAGAACACTATCAAAATTCTTATGGAATAATACGTCATTTACCAATTGAAAAGGTGAAGATTTTAACCTTAATTCTCTTCTCTTTTTTGGATCGATATGGCGAGGAGTAGAACCGTGTGTTAAATAAAACTTAATATCATCAAACTAAGAATTAGCAACAACTTTTGTACAACATATCTGATTTTCACTATGTTGATTTACAGTCGAGGCATTAATTTGACTCTGTCGTTCTTCAACTGAATCATCCACTAGTTTGCATAGACCTTGACCTTTGAAAATTTGTGGAAGGGTTATTTCGAGGTCATACTCTTGTAACGATGTCATCTAGTTTTCCCCCTTTTAACCCAATTCCTTTTTTACTAATAAGTTTCTAACAACAGGATAAGGCACAATGACTTTAGTTTTGGATTTTAACAAATATGATCGGAAATGTTTCACTGCTTTGAAAACTGAATAAGCTTCTTGATCTATAGCTGGGTAGTTAAGCTATGCTCCTTTGAAAGCTGAGCTCATGAAAGAAATGGGGATTTCATTGCTTTTGACGTTCTTTTGGGTCAACACAACAACATAAGATCGGTCAAAGGCAAAAGTGTAAAGAGTGAAATCTTGTGAGAAATCAGGACTCATCAAGGAAGGGGCTTCCACTATGTATTTTTTGATGGAATCAAAGGCTTGATTTTCTTGTGGTCCCCAATGATACTGAACATTCTTTTTAATTAAATTTTGCAATGGTCTTACCATTTCTGAGAAACTTGGGAAAAACCTTCTGACAAAATTAATTTGTCCTAAAAAGGATTGCATAGATTTTTTGGAGGAGGAGGGGGGGGGAGTTTGGCAATGGCTTGAGTTCATTCGGGATCGATGATCATCCTATCACTGGATACTATGAACCCGAGAAGTTTTCCTTGTTCCACTGCAAAGATTGACTTCTTAGGGTTGAGACATATGTCGTACTTGTGGCATCATTCTAGGACAACCCTAAGGTGAGAGAAGTGGTCTTTCTTGTTTTTGGAGAAAACAATAACGTCATCAAGATAGACCACTACAAATTGATTTATGAGACCACGAAAAGAAATATCCATTTCTCTCTGGAAAGTGGCCCCATAATTTATAAGCCCAAAAGGCATCTTCCTTTAGGCACAAGTGCCCCATGGGGTATGAAAAGTGGTTTTTAATTGGTCTGGTGGAGACATGAGGACCTGGTTGTATCCCGAAAAACCGTCTAGCAATGATAGTATTTCGGAACCAGATACCCACTGAAGAATTTGTTCCATTGGAGGAATGGGATAATTGTCTTTGTCAGATGCTCAGTTTAGGTTATGAAAATTGACACAGAGTCAGATTTCACCACTTTTATTCCTTACAGGAAGTAGGTTGCACACCCATTGTGTGTGTCTCACCGGGAAGATTATCTTCTCATTTAATAATTTGTTCAATTCTTTCTTGACAGTGGGTTTCAATTTGGGGTCCATATTTCTTAATTTTTGTTGAAAAGGTTGAGTTTGTGGTTTCATGGGGATGATATGTTGTATTATATTAGGATCAAAAGTTTTTAAAACATCATATGTCCAGGCAAAAACATCCTTGAATTCTTTAAATAGTTTTATAAAAGAGGATCGTTCTTGCTCGGAGCATCCCATTCCCAAATTGATATTTTGAGGATTATCCTTAGTCCCTAGATTTATCATTATGTAAGTCAAGGAAGAATTGTTCGTTTTACAATTAACTGATCCTCTAAATCTATCATGCAAATCATAGAACATTCCTAGTCTTACAATGGATCTGGGAATAGATTTCACCAGATCAAACGTTGATTCAGGAGATCTAGTATCCGATATTACTGTGAAGTTATGGAGATTTTCATTGTGAGTGCCTTCATCGATAATTGCACCTTGGAAAGTGTCCTCCATATGTAATAAGTTGATGATCTGTTGGTCATCGTCGAACACTCTCCAATTGGTGATGTTGTCTGGGATCAACAGCCTGAACAATAATTCAATCAAAAATGCATTCGAGGAAAGACCTTCTACAGGAAAAAGTTTGGAAGCAACAATAGCCAATAAATCATATTCCAAATTACTTAGTCTAGGAATGGAATTGATGTTAAATGCTGAAATTTTTTGTATCAAACAACATACCTTGGTTTGGTAACTTTTTATATGTGGTGACAAGTAGTGTATGGAATTTCTTACCTGCCTGACCACGATTTCTGAGTCACTGAACGCTATTAAATTTGTTACGTCCATATCCAAGGATTTCTTAAACCCTTGTAGAAGTGATTCATATTCGACAGTATTATTAGTGCACTGAACTCTAATCGACAGACAATGAAAGTCTTATTACCTGTGGGGTCGATGAGTACACATCCTGCATTGGCTCCTTCCTTGGATTTGGATCCATTGAAGTAAAGTGACCATAACTGAGCTTCGTCAGTAGTGTTTGGCACATTTGGCAAGGGTTCTGATTGAGTACAGGTCATGAGCTCTGATTTTTTCTCTGGATTGGTGATGGGGAAAGTTTAAGCCATGAAATTACCAAAGAAGTTGTTCATTCCCTACATTTCAAGTGAATTAGTGGAATCATTAAATGGTTCATTTGCATCATTCAAATCCGTCACGGTGTGCTTGAGATAACGTTCACGGTTAATCCTAATTTTGTTTGGCTGTCCATTTTCTGGCAACCATAAATGCGACCAATTTGTTGCAAAGTAACCATGTAGTTTCTCACACCAATCTCTGCTCAAAAATAAACCATAGACTTTGGGGATGTCAACAACAATGATGTCAATAATCTGGTGAACCTTAGGATTAGAATATAACCTAATGAGCACATTCTTTAGTTCGACAATTACCTTAACATTCATCCGATCGAGCTAAATGATTTTAAGACTCGAAGGCTGAACTTCTACATTAATTTTTGGAAAATGGATAAAGACATCACATTCGATGATGCGTCGGAATCTACCATGCAATTATGTACATTTATATTAAAATTTTCAAAAGTTAACAAGAAAGGGGGGACATTTTTACAAGTATTAATGGTAGAATTTTGTTGAGTTTTAGCCATTGACCCTGAAACTACTTTATCTACATTTGATACAGTTTTTTCAGTGAGATCCCTTTTATCTGGGGGTTTGGATGTCATTTTAGTAGGGATCCTTTGAGTTGTTTTATAACTAATTTCTGCAATTTTCTTGCTATTCAGATTGTTGTTTTTACTATTTTCTGCAATGTTCTAAAGCATTTTTGCAGAAGAAGAGGGAATTTCAAAAGTTCGTAAACATAAATATTAGCCTTGAGTTCTTTTAGGTCTTCAATCAAATCATACTCTAAAACTGTAGCTGCAAAATTATGTTTTGTTTCATCTTGTTTCAATTGTTTCGGGGGCACATTATTACTCATTTCGAAAGAGGATTTACTCTATGTTTTTCTTCTGGTGTTGTAAGGATGGAAAGTTTCAAAATTTTCTTGAAAAATACTGTCGGAGAAATTCCCGAAGATATTGGGAGATGACTCCTCTTCTTCAAGTACTTCTTCTTCGAGTATGTCTTCCGAACTTTCAGGAGGGACCATTTTATCATGTGCTTCAAGGATAGTTTGTAGAGCATATTGTAAGATTTCAAAATTTAGACCTTCAGGGGTCGGATTTAGCCGGTTGGGGGGAAAAGGATTTCTGAAAGGAGGTTTAAAACTTCCTTTGCTTGAGGATGATTCTTTGTCCGATCTCTTCAAGTCTACAACTTGATTCGATAATTTTTGGACAACCTTTTGCAAACATTCTAAGTATGAAGTTTCTGATTGGGTTTTGGTTTGGGGAGGCCTAGTAAGAATTTCTATTTTCTTCTTAGAAGATGGGGTTGTTTCTGACTCATTACTAAGATTATCTTTCAAGCTCAAAATATATTTTCCGATTTGGCTTGCCTCCTCGAAGGCTTCTAGTAACGTGGACTTCTTAGATCTTTTAACCCAAATTTCTATATTATTACATAGATATTTAGTGTAATATTCTACAATAAGGCTTTCCACTACCATTGAATCAGTGGGAATTCATTTTTTTAACGCGAGGAACCTTTGGTTAAAATCTTTTACTTTCTCCTTAGGGTTCATTTTTAAGCTAGAAAGTTCCATAGCTAAGACTTCAAGAGATTTATCATCTCTGAACTTCTCTAAGAAATAGGTTTCGAATCTGTCCCAAGATACAGTGGTGTGAGGTTGTTGGGTGAAATACCATGTAGAGGCATTGCCCTCAAATGTGTAAGGAAAAATTCTACATACTACATCCTCATGTTCTACACTTCGGAGTCTAACGGCTAGCATGAATTTCTTTATGTGATCTTTGGCGATTTTCTTAGAATCTATATCGAACTTAGGTAACCATTTCTCTTAGTGTTTTGGTAAAGGGTGTTGGGGTCCAGGTACAGCCACAACATCTTGATCAAACCACGGCCTGGCAGGATTGTTTTGGTTTGCCATGGGTGTAGGTGGTGTTGAAGATTGAGATCGTTCAGATGAGGAACTTCCTTCGTTAGAAGATTCTCCTCCTGAAGGGGATGGAGATGAATGAGGTGGGGAAGGTGGAATACCAGATCCCTGGGCTCCAAGAGTATGTGTATCGGTAGGATTGATACTATCGTCTCCTAGAGGGTTTAAAAGAAAACCAGTGCCTTCAATTTGTTCTATGATATCAGAGAAATCTAAGGGTTGATTTAGTGTCCTACCAAGTTATCTGATACAGACAAAAGAACTGTGTGTCCTTAAGAGTGACTGACGAACAATTTCTTGTACATTGTCCCCTTGAGGTTTTATTGTTACCAGCTCAACGGGAATCTGGGGATTTTCATTCGAGGTAGCTGATGTTTCAGAAGTAACATTTTTTTTCAGAATGACTTCGCGTTACTATAGGGGAGCAAGTGTGTGGGGGGGGAGTTTTGTGAATTCCACATGCCATCAATTGTATTCAGGCCTTCCTTCTAGCACCATTTGTTGGCAGGTGAAATTGACCATCTGTCAACTGGAAGAATGAGTCCAATCCGAGGTTGTCTAAATAACCCAAGCCATTTGGTGTAACTCATTCTGATGGTCTTAATGGCTCCATTGGCCAATCTAAAATCCTAAAAAGAAAATGAAAAGAAAGAATTAATTAAACTAATGCTAACAACTATAT
>SNQJ01S0005888.1:199029-215070 GCA_010110895.2 Picea sitchensis | reverse complement strand
CCTTTTATATAACTACTATAGGTATTTTAAACAGAAAAAATACTAATATCACTTATATACATCATTTACAAATTGCAAGTTTTAATCGAGACTTATGAAATCAAATGCGGAACGTATTTCTGTTAAGAAGTAGATAAAGAAAGCACATTTAAAACTTTTTTTTTCCTTTATAAATGTAACAAATCTTACATTGAATATACTATGAAACACAGATGCGTGGGTAGTCAAAAGTTGAACCATATATTTTGGTTTCATTAATATGTAAATGACAAAATTAAGAAAAAAACAAAGAGGCTAACATGTCAGTGAGTTAGTGAGGTGTATCCAAGCATCTTCATGAGTGAAGAACATCCAACTGCCACATCCAAGAGAGAAATCTCCAATGAACCTTGTGATTGTTCTAAATAAATTCAAAACATGTATTGGCGGCTTAAGTTTTAATGACAAAGGAGGAAACACAAACATAACCCTGTGATCTTATAATTGCATATAATTAGAGCGAGATAAATCTAACAGTAACCTATGCATTTCATCATTCAATTAAAATTCAAAGATAAATCCTATCATTCTAATTGGAGATATGATCACAACATTTATATTTTGAACAACAAATTATAGACGATATTTATAATATAAACATGCCGCATACAATAGATCATTAAGTATAAAGCTATTAGACCTATTGATTTGTTAGGATTAACCAAATATAAATGAAAACATCATTAACAAAAGGCTAAATCCAAAATGCATATATTTTGTTTCATTAAGTCTTAGAATCACACGCCCATCTTCTTCCCTCAGACAATATGATTTCCATTACAA
Organism: Picea sitchensis; assembly: GCA_010110895.2. Taxonomy (NCBI): domain Eukaryota; kingdom Viridiplantae; phylum Streptophyta; class Pinopsida; order Pinales; family Pinaceae; genus Picea; species Picea sitchensis. The sequence goes on along the minus strand of SNQJ01S0005888.1, from coordinate 214,248 downwards.
AATATGGAGTATTTAAAGAGTTTACTAAGGATAAACTTCCTATCTTCTAAGATAGGATCATATCTCAAAAATATCTTAAAATTACAAATATAGAGAGCTTAGAGCCACTCAAGATCAAACTAAATCTTCAAAATTTATGAGGATTTTCTCCTATTTACAAAATAAGAAAAAAGAAGATATCTGATCGACTAAGTCCAGCATGCTCCATCCCATAAAATCAACATCAAATACATCCTATCCTCTAAAAATGAAATGAGAAAGTCAAATATTTTATTAACCAACAATTCCTAAATATTATATGCGAAATTGACTTGGCTATAGAATCTCTCGATTCTGTAGCTAGTCTTATTATTGGTAACATAAATCTAAATCGATCTAGATTAATTAGAAAAATAACAAAAAAGAATAACTGTGATAAAAATGAATCTTACCATTCAACTAATAAAAAAATTTGAATCACAATGTCTCATAATTGATCACGGCCTTGACACTGTCATCATTTTTTATAATGATATTGCATGTCCTTTTCAAACGCTTTGCTTGTCTTTGTGCACTGGACTTGAGCTCACGATTTTTGTTTGCCAAGGATTCATTAAGAGTCATGAGATTTTTTATCCTTTCTTAAAGGATGGGTATGTCTGTATAGTACAACCCTATCCACTGCAAGCAAACTTCACAAGGAACAATAGGGGTGATCTGTTCAGAAAATGTGTAATTGTGTGGTAAAACATCACTACTATCCACTGTCAGTGTTTGACCGAGTTTAATACCTATGAAACCTTTGCTATATTTTAAACACGGTGGGAGATTATTGACATAATCGAATGATTGATTAAGATATGGTTTGGAACAATTCAGATCTTCCTCTGCTAGAAACTTTTCAATCTCGGAGTCAGAGTTCTCATGGATCTCAATCGTTTCAATTGAGCTCACATGAGCTTTGGATCTATTACACAGACTCCTTGAAATGAGTCAACCAACCTTCTTGTTATGAAACCCTAACATGGTTTGAGTCTTCTTTGACTGTTTGCGATGGTTTCTATTGTTGGATTTTATAATAGGGTCATGGTAGACAATCGACTCATGCACGGGAGTTTCAATAAACTCAAAACTAATACCCTGTTGCCCACATAAAATTTGATCGTACAATGCCTCTTCAAAAGGATTTTCATTCAAAAGATCTGGGTTTCCAATTGAGAAATTAAGAGGTTTCTCTACCATAGGCTTATCCATTACAGGGGTCTCTACAAGATTTACTGTAACAAAACCATTACGAGCTACGAAACTATCCCAATCATCCCAAAGTGTTTTCAAATGATGAACTAATAGTAATTTAATCAAACCATGGTGAAAGAGGCTAAAATCCAATTTTTTCTTCTTATATCTCTTTGACATTTTATACAAACTTATTAGAAGGTAAAACGACATGTTTAAATGGAAGCTGATAAAATGCATGAGCAATCACACATGGTAAAGGAAGACCAGGCCATAACGGCCTTCACAGGTAATACATTTTTTTTAAAACCGCTAATAAACCATGCCATCTAACCTTGAGTATGGAGACTAGAATACCTTTGTCACAACATTCAATTTTTCTAGAGGTGATGAACAGACTCCAGGGTACTTCATCCAACTTCAAATTTTTAAACGATTTTTTACTAGTGATGGGGAGTCATGTTGCTTCGCTTGGAAATTCTTCGGTGATTTCCAACTGAACATCACCTACCTTGGCTCTGCATCCATCAAATGTAAGGGATAATTATTTGTCCACTCGCAAATTATAACCCTGGAACCTCTTAATAAACATATCCCAACCCTGGGTCTTTAGATCCTCACTCCCATCATCATACAACAAAAAGGTTTGGGAGCCATTTGGCTCAAATCGGATGATAGGGGCCATGAGGGTTTGAAGAGATGGTAAGAGAAGTGCCCTGAAATAACTGTGGGCTTAAGAGGTAGCAACAACAGAGACAAGTCTAAGCTGATAACAAAGGAGAAAAACTAGCAATCATACCAACAGGACCATAATATAAGCATTTAGGGTTTCAGTCATGAAATTCAAGCATTTATGGTAATGGACATTTTTTAGTACAGAGCATAACACAAGATCTTCGTTTGTCATGATAGGCCTATATATTCAAACTGCCAGCTAAAATGAAGTATAGGGTACGATTGTGGTGTGTTTAATTTCCATGACATGTAATGGGTATACTCAATTTACAAAGGTTAGGAGAGGATACATTTTTTACAATCCTATTGCAAATCAAAAAATTAAAATCAGTGTTGATTTACCAATAATTTTTAAATGAGGAAGCTTATAGTCCAAATTCCAATGAACATAGGTATTTCATCAATATATGATAGACTCAAAGAAAAATAAAAATCATGAGAAGGATGTAAGCATTTTGACCCTTTCAAACCAACCTTGAGCAAAATCAAAATACAATATTAAGTTTTAATGCTTGTTTCATGCTTGCAGTCATGAACCAAGCATGAAAACGCAAGATAAGAAATAAAAAAAGAATATTCAAAGGTCCTTTTTATAACCAAATAATCATGCCCAAATGGTAGTATTTATAGGATGAGGTGTACGGAGATACAAGAAGTGTTGTTTGTTGTCCAAAATAGGAAAAACATGTAGAGTTTCCAACAAGGTCCAGATCGCCTTTGTAGGTTGGAATCAGGGAAAAGTGGTAGAGCAATGGATGATCAGCTCCCAGACGCGGACTTGTTCTGGATTGATGCCATTTCGGAGTATCTTGAATACATGGTTGTCTTCCTCAGTACAAGGACCTGCCCAGAAGCTTACTCTGCAACCCAAAAGAGACATATGGTGGTTCGAGCAGCTGACTATCAACTAATTGCTAGATAACTTTACAACTTGGGACTCAACAACATCCTTAGGAGATGTGTCTTGAACCATGAAAGGCAGGATATCCTATGGGAATGCCACAGTGGATTTGCAGGAGGACACGTTGGAGGTAAAGCCACTACACATAACGTACTTCAAGAAGGATTGTGGTGGGATACATTATTAAAATATGCTAAGGAATATGCTAGATCTTGTGATACCTACCAGAGAGTAGGGAATCCATCACACTGAGTTGAATTACCCCTTCATCCAATCAGAGCAATTCAGAAATTTGAGAAGTGGGTTGTTGATTTTATTGGACCGATCAACCCCCTGACTAAGCACTCAAAGGCTAGATACATCATTACTGCAACTGATTACCTTACAACATGGGTTGAAGAAGAGGAAGTTCAATACTGTTCCATGGATACAGTTATCACTTGCTTTGGATGTCCTAGAATTCTAATCAGTGATCAAGGTAGTCACTTCATCATCAAAAAAATCAAAACATTGACAATCGAATTCCTTATACAACACCATAAGAGTAGTCCTTACCATCCACGAGCTAATGGTACAGTGGAGGCATTCAATAAAATTCTGGAAAGACGACTAACAAAAGTATGTTGCGAAAACAGGGAAGACTGGGATGATAGAGTTCATAAAAATTTATGGGCTTACAGGACTACCATGAATAAGTTACACAGGTATACCCCATTTCAGTTGTTCTATGGGAAATAAGTTTTTTTACTTGCAAAATTTATTACCCCTAGTCTATATATATCACAGGCTACACACATGACAGATAGTGTATCAGTTGCGCAAAGGATCACAGACTTGAAAGAACTAGAGGAAGTGAGATTCCTAGCATATTTTCATCAAACAGTTGAGAAAGGTAGACATAAATCTTGGCATGATAGGCATATTAGGTGAAAAATATTTGTGAAAGAGGATAAGGTACTACTTTATGACATTATATATCATAAACATCCATGAAAGTTGCACAAGCATTGGTTGGGTCCATTCATAGTTGTGAAAATATGACATTCTGGTGCAGTGAGTATAGCACATCTGGATGGTATCCTTTGTCTAGTATGGGTGAATGGTGTCTACTTGAAAACCTACATTTCCCATGCTTGAGCCAAAGCACGGTTTCTCCAGTCCAAAGGAGCATGTACAGTCGTTAGATTTTCATTTTTTGCAATTTCTCAAATTCAGTTAATAAATGTTGGAGTGTGCATTTAATGCACCATGACATGTATTCTTTTTCAGTCTAAGGGTTTATTTTGCACACAACAACTTACCCAGCCACACAGGATCGAAAGAGTCACCATTACATTAAATAGAGTCATTTAATATGACAGGGACTCCCATTGTGGTTGAAGGGAGGGAGAATCCAAATTAGATCACAGCGCATGTGACACATGCATCTAGTCGAGTCATACACTTTATGATAGCTATAGTAACCCATCAAACCTTTCCATTAAAACATAAAGTCGCGATACACGTAGATTCCCTCGGTATTATTGCCAGAACTCTCAACCGTTGAAATGATAAGCCCTTAAGTCGACCCCATCCTTGCTAGTTCACTCATTAAGAGCCATAATCAATCCATAAGATCTTACCCCCTTTATCATAACCTTCGGAAAGCTAGGCCTGAGACTATGTTTATGGCTTGATGATGAGTGTACATGGGAATAATTATAGAGCTCATCAATTATCCTTCGTATAAGATTTTGCGAACTCACAAATTAGACTTATTGTTTCCTTAGTTATTTGTGTCTTGCGCTATCTGAAATTTCATATCCCTTGAGAAATATCCTTCTCCCAAGTGGTGAAGCCAATCCTAACTTAGCTGTCTAAGTTTTGTAAGAAATCTTGAGTCCAAATGCCAAGAGAAATAGGAAGTTAGAGCTCATCTCAAAAAGAGGATATTATAGATGAGTCGTATGATCCTAGGATTGAGGTCATAGACGATGTAAAGGGGAAGATAGAGAAAGTAAAATTTATGGACCTAGATCTAACGGACCAACTATTATTTTCACTGATGAACATTTCCTTGTTCTGGACTTGGTCCTGAACATAATGGGAGGCATGCATTTTGTTTCAAATCCTAAGTTCATCGACCTGTTAAACTCCACAATCATGCACCTCAGAGACTTATCATTCTTCAGGACCACTGGTGAGGTTGCGAGTTGCGTGAAATTTCTGATCAGACGAGTGCATCACATAAGCCTATGGCTCGACAAGAGGTATCTGATTGATGTAGATGAAATCCACCAATTCAATGGACTATCTATCGAGGGTGATGATGTCACCAAAGGATTTCAAGTCCCGAGCAAGCACCGGAAGAATAAATTCAACATTATACTATACAAGAAGTTCCACACACATCGAGGTGGGTGAATGACAAATATTTACCCAATCATTCCAAATATAGTTCGAACATCCTTCTATGTAATTGCAAGCAAGGTCATGTGTTCCTATTACAAGGGTGAATGCACCTTAGATGCGCTTTATGCAGTATATTTTTGTGCAAAAGGAGTTGTATTCATATGATGCAGCTACCTACTTAAGGAACTCCTGGTCACTTGTGCGGAAGCTTAGGAGAAAGGAGAAACCTTCATATATTGGCACCTACTAGTAGCATTTTCCATGTGGAAATGGAAACCACCCATGGGAAGATGGTTAACATTAGCGAGTACAGGCTACTTGGAAAAAATGTTTGAGCCATGGCATGTAAGGCTAGATCAGGAGAACATGGAGCTCAACAATGTCTCTTTCTCAAAGTGGTAGAATGAATTGATTGACGCAACTCAACGATGGTGCATATCATAAGATTTGTTGACCTGTAACACCCGAAATATCGCCTTTGGCCTGAATCACCACAACACACTTTTTTGGCCAAGGCATACAAAGCCAAAATATTTCCACTTGAGGTTTCTCCCATTCTACCTTGATGAGGAAACCTTTGATAAAGAAGTCATGTATTGGACTGGTGTCAAGTGCAATCCATGCAAGTCAGATATGCACTACCTCTTTCCTCCATAACTTCTGAATAAAAAAGTGCAAGAATAAGGAGTAGGGCCAAGTTCTGGGCCACCAAAAAATAATCCAAAGATTCAAACGTCATCAGACTCAGAAGTAGAAGATGATGTGAAACCTTAGGAGAGGAGGCCAAGGACATTGCCTATATTTCCAAAGCTCCTAGAGGAAAAAATATTATCAGGTAAATATGTTAATGAAATTCTTCCAGCTACTTTCATAGGGGATCCATCAGTTAATAAACACAAGACATGTTTCTCCCCTGTGAATATTTTGAATCTCCAGCCAATATTCTCGGCCATACCTCGTACTTGAGATACCCATACTATGATTGAAATTCAAGATGAACCTGATATAGATACCACGACATCCACAACCATAATCATTGAGAAACCTCCATCACCCCCACAAGCCCCATCACCACTGTAAGACACCACCATTCAACCCCAACCCACTTCACCCAATACCATGCAATTAGATCTCCCAGACCCACCTGAAAATATACTAGAATGCACCCCTGTGACCAATGAATCCTCGAGCCAGTCAGTCACTCCATCGGTACCCACTCTGGGAATTATGCCTTCGACGAAGAGTCAAATTATTCTGATACCACAAGTACCAAGCACTCATAGCCCTCTCTCAATAGTCAATGTTGATATTCCCATCAACAGAAGGGGAACCTTAGAAGTTTTGTTATAGAAAGAGGAAGAAGAATAGACGGTTCAGAAGGAACCCAAAACTACGTCGGGGTAGAGTGAAACATCTTTGAAAGAATAGTTGGAACCATTCTTCTAGAACCAAAGCTATGCATGACATTGTTGTAGATTTTCCTGGCCAAGACAAAAAAATTCCTTGGCTTCCAGTGGAACTGAAGGCTAGACTTTCACATCGGCTGTAAGGTTCACCCCCAGGACAAGAAGAGGTGGAGACACCCTCTGCACAATCAATGGCCAGTGGAATACCACTGCAAGTTCTAGTACCCATGGATTCCTCTCCTTCATTGGGTGAGCTCACTCAGTTACCAACAATGCAACTGGTAGGCATAATCAGAGCCGCGACTAAGAAAATGGAGTAGAGGATCTAGTAGGTTGAAAGAGAAGAGTAATTATGGAAACAAGAAGGAATCCTTGCACAAACACAATGAATATAGTAGGAGCACTCAAAGGTTCAGGAAGAACAAATGGTGGAAAGGGTAAAATAAAAACTCTCAGAGGCCTGGACGATGATCCGGAAGACAACGTCACAACTACCAAAATCCATCACAACAAGCAAGCCTGTAGAGCATATTGAATTAATTCATGTCTCTTGGTTAGAATTGGCAGAAAGATTCGAAAATCTCAAGGCACAACTATGAGATGGTAAGAAAGAAGCTTAACTTCAACCCAGGAATCTATGATACCAAATGGAGAAAATCGTCCTGGAAGGGAACAATGCAAGAGAAACCTTGCACAAACAGACTGTAGAATGCACAAATATATTCAAAGAAGTTAGTGATTGGATGGGAATCATTTCAAGGAGCAACCAAACCTTGGAGGATTTGCGCATAAAGATCCAATCACTCAACGAAGAAGCAACCAATACCATGAATCTGATGGAACAACAAGAGAAATTCGACAAAATCCAGCAAGCAGACAATTACCTCAATGCGCTATATGAAACCCAAACTGTTTCTAAGAAAGAAATTTGAGAGTTTCGATTTGTAGTCTAGAGAACATATCTACAGATGCATAAAGTGGATGCCATAGCTGACTCATAATCGAACTCCTTAGTTGCATCAAAACAAAAAGAGTGCATCAAAGACGCCACTCAACATGTTTTGGCTGAACCTTCACTACTTGCTAGGAAGTGGCAGGACAAAGTGGATAAATTTCAAGAGGTCGGGAAGAGATCCATCGAACTCGTACTTAAGTTGGGACCTTCATTTAAAGAGGATAAAATAGAACGATTCTAAGCTGTAAATGAAATCAATTTGGAAACAGAAGGAAAGGAATAACAACAAGCCAACCCAGAGACCACGGGAGAGACAAAGACTTGACTTGGAGCAAGTCAATGATTGTGGTCAGAGCATGTTGGGCCTTTCATTTTGTTGAATATAAGTTGAACAGGACACATTGCAACTTCATTTTGGAGAGCAGAAGTTGTGCAAGATGTTGAGGATCTAGACAATGGAAAAAAGAAAGAAACATAAAGCAATTGGAAGGAAAACGCAACATCAAATTGAGGAAGGAAGTTGCAACAATATCAAGAAAAGAAAGAACTCTTGGGTTCTCAACCAACAAACCTAAAAGATTAGATTATATATATGAGACCAATGTGATTGTAATAGGATAATGGATAATGAAGTATTAATAAGTTGTGTTGTTATTGTAGGATGTTAGTCCAGAACTACCATTGTTATTGTTGTTGTTAGTACTGATGTTGTAATGAAAGTCACTATTGTAATGGCCAATACTATAGCATCGTTGAGTTTGGAGATCTGGGTAAGAACCAGACGATCAATGTATCAGAGTTTGGTATTGTCAATATAATTGGAGGCCTAAATTTTGAATACATATCATGTTTATCTAGTTTGAATGCATGAATGGAATGTTGTTCTATATTATCTTTGTGTCTAATATACTTAAATGATTCTTTATGAATGGAAACTCAACTCTGTTTCTTAATTCCCAGTTAGGAATTTCTCTGAACTATTACAGGTTTAGTCTGTCTTGCGCAAGACTATAGTGAGTCTTGATAAATTAGAGATATGTCTAAGTATTCTCCTTACCCTTCCCTCTCTTTCATGTCTCGTTTTCACTTCAGGTGAGACTTCTTCCCTCCCGGGAAGATGAAAATGCCATCACTCTAGACTACTTCAGTACATTTTGTTCGTAACCTAAGAAGGACCCTGGTATAAACACTTTTGTGCCAACATGTATTTTCCATTGTATCTTTTTTGTTCTTTTATTGAAAATATATTTGCAGTAAAATATTGTACAAGGTTAAAATCTACACTCGGTTAGAGGTAAATTGGCGTTTTTTCTTCCTCTACTAAACTTGTGGACAATCCTCCACTCGATCATTGGTCTGTTGTTATTTTGGCTACTTCCAAGAGTTTTTTCACTTGAGTTAATTGTGCATGGAATTGTTGATGCATTTCTTCTTGATTCTTGGTTGCTTCCTCAATGGCCTCCTCTACGTCATCCCTTACTTGGTAGTTGATTTGGTCCATGTTGCCATTTTTTAGATTATAGACTCGGGTTACCTTGTGCACTTTTGCCTTCTTGCATGCACCTCCTATTGAATCCTTCCTGTGCTTTGAGCACAAGAAAACTTAGAATCCATGGATAATGCAACTCCATACCTCTATCTTGTGCATCGACACAGTCAATAAGAAATTGGTTTAATAGGAAGGGAACCTAGCTCATCAAGGATGATTTTAAGGATGGAAATTTATTTTAAAATGTAGAAACCTTGATGAATCTTACAAATCCTTCATATGTCAACTATAAAATGTTTGGCGATATTTTTATAAAAATATTCAAATTTCTAAGGATTTTATATAGTTTGTATAAAATTTTGGCGATTTTTAAGGTAAAATAATTTCATCTTATAGAATTTGGGCCAATCATTTTTAGAATAGTGAATATTGTTTTTGGAAAAACCATGGAAAATTATCCCATGAGTGAAATTTATCCCCTAAAATTATCCCTGCTAAGGTCATTGAAGTCCCTTCCAGACACTTCTCTACCACAACTATCACTCCTGTTGGAACTTGGTCCTTCTTGCATTTCGGTAGTAGTTTGCATGATAATTCATTTGTCGCAAATATGATAGTTGGGACACATATGCACCCCTATAACTATGTGAAACGTTTGTTTCATGGGCACTCACAAGGCCATGTCTGTATTTTTTTCAACAAACATAAGGGTGGGATATTCACCCTATGTCGATAATCCCATGATCCTTGTGATCAATTCTGTATCCATCGAAATTGGCATATCCATCCACATATATCCTCAATGCATGCAATATTAGAGAAACTTGAAGCATGCATTGACTTTGTTTCTCTATCCGAAGTGTGGGATATCGAGAAGGTTGAGTAGACCTACTCACTCCAATCCTTTGGCCCATACCTGGGGAACATGTATGCTCTGGTTTTTTTCTGGGTCCACCTTCAGCTCCAGATAATAGTGGGGTGCCAGTTCGGGGAACTTATCTATGTATGTAATGTCATGTTTTTCATATATGAGTTGTGGCACCTTGCCCAACATATCTTCATCGATGATGACCCCTTATGGTATGTCAGGTGTCACCAATGTGTTGTTAACATTCTTTGGAACTATGAATAGTGGGGAATCATATTTTCTTGGTGGAATATAATATCAAGGGAACCTTGGCTCCGAGGATGATGCTTCTCTTAGAGTATCTTCAACCCCTAGTACCTCTAGTTCTATTGTTGATTCTTTTGTGTGGGCCTTCTTTGGTACAGGAATTGGTGCTTTCGGTGGTGTCATCTATGAAAAAAATTGCAATCCTTAAAAACTACTTCGACTATTTTTCTCCTTCGTGGATTTTCTCCTATTCTCAGTTCTCTCTCCACTTTCATGCAACTTGTAGTAACAATAATTCATGCTTGGAAACCCTCTACTACTTTTTTGCATCCTTTCCAATTGTTCATGTCCCTTCATACCTTAACTAATTTGTCGAATCTGACAATGGGGTTGATGAATGGTTAAATAAATGCATCTTTATTACCAAATTCGTCGTTGGAGTTTTTCCTCATACTACCAATCTCTAGTGATTTCCAATGGTTTTTACCATTTAATATTCTACAATGCCTTTATGACCTATAATTACCACTTTGTAGCCATTGTTTCCTTGATTTAATTCCTTTAACGATCATGACAGTACTATACTTTGCAACTGTTCTTTCTTTCGCATTTGTTGCTTCATAGTCGTTTGCTTATGTGTATTTTTTTCTTAAATGGCACAATTTCGCTTCATAGTCGTTTGTTTATGTGTATTTTTTTCTTAAATGGCACAATTTCATCCTGATAGTGAGACAAACATTATTTCTTCGCAATAAATCTCTCTCTCTCTCTCTCTCTCTCTCTCTCTCTCTCTCTCTCCCTCTCTCTCTCTCTCTCTCTCTCTCTCTCTATACATTTACCATGATACATGCATTCTGGCGGCATCCAGATTACTATGCAGGTGGTGGGCCATCTCTATAGAGCTTCAACCTACTTCCATTCACCATTCCTCCAAGGACTTCTCCATTCAAGGTTTCCAACTACGCAACACCTGTCTCTGTCACATGTTGAATCACATAGGGTCCTAAACAATGCATTCGAAACTTCTCTAGATGTTGGATAAACTTACTGTCATAGAGTAATGCTAAGTCTCCCACTTGGAACTTTTTATTTTTAATGTTTCTATCATTCCATCATTTCTCTCTTTCTTTCTGAACTTGCTGATGAAGGCCTACAACAAACCGATCTTCCTCAAGTTGTACCAACTGTGAAAATATCTCCTCTATTGCACCAGAGTCCAAAAGATAAATAATCGTTGCAATACAAAGGCTAGGTAGAATAAACTCCATTGGCATCATTCCTTCTTACCCATAGAACAAATTGAAAGGTGTCTTCCCTGTCGATATTTTACTGGTAGTCTTGTAGGCCCATAAAACTGTAGGAACTCCGGAGTCCCAAACATCACTCTCTACATTGTAGATCTTTGTCAAAGAATTCTCTGGGATTTTATTGAAATCTTGCACTCTCCCATTGGACTGAGGATGATACGGGGTACTCTTCTGATGATGAATTTGAAACTTCTCCATAAATGATGCAATGGTTTTATTCAGGAAGTGTGACCCTTGATCACTGATTAATATGTGCAGGCATCCAAATCATGTGACTGCCTTCTCAAATAGAAATCACACAACATTCTTCGTGCTACAATATACAACTGGTGTTTATTCTTCCCATATTGTCAAATACTTCATCACGGTGATTATGTACATTTCCCTTGATCTTATTGCTTGTGGGTTGATTGGCCCCACAAAGTCTATGGACCATTTATCAAATTATTAGAGCATAACTTGTGGATTTAAAGGCATTTCATTCCTCCTAAATGACTTTCCCACTCTTTGACAAACATTGTATGCATGAAAGTGATATTTAGCATCTTTATGAAGTGTGAGCCACTAAATCCCCATGCACAATTTTTTTTGTGTAGTTTATTTTCCTATGTAACGTCCTCCTGCAATTCCTTCATGTGCTTATGTGAGTATCATAGGCCTTTCATGCTCCAACAGACATTGTCTCAATATTCCATATGCATCTAACTTATATAAAATTCCTCTAATGAGATGAAAGTCTATTTCTTTAACTATTAGTTGTTTCTTTTGTGCAACTGTCATGTCTGATGGGGCCATTCCTATACTTAGAAACTTCACGATTTTTGAGAAGTAATAATCCACCATTTTAATTGCAAATAGTTTTGCATATAGAAATTTGTCATCTAAATTCCATGCATCTTTTAGTGATAATATGCACAATATATGATCTTGTCTTGCATTCAACTTCCCTGGTTTCACCACAATATCAAAATCATTTTCCTGAAACAAAATTAGCCATATGCATATTTGCCCCCTAACACTGGCTTGTTCACCAAGTATTTCAGTGCAGAATGTTCTGTATACATCTTAAAATGAGACCCCAGTAAATAATTACTAAACTTTTGTAGCGCATATTCCATTTCTAATACTTCTCATTCTATGGTGTTGTAATTATTCTTTTCTATGGAGAGCTTCCTACCTGCAAAATAAATTGGGTGATCTATGTCTCCCTCCAATGGTTGATATAGTACTATGCCCAACGTTATGGATGATGCATCTACCTAAACATGAAACTCTTTGTCCCAAAGTGGAAAGATAAAAAATGACACGGTCACTAGTTTTTTCTTTAAGGTGTCCAAACCATTCTGAGAGTCCTCGTTCCATTGGAAATTTTATTCCTTCTTCAAAATATTTTCCATAGGTGTTGTGATATGTGCATATCCTTTGATAAACTTTTTGTAATATCCTATATGAACCATATTTTCCCTCAAATGTTTGATTGATTTAGGTGGTTCTAAATACAGAATCACTACAATCTCAGCTAGATCCACTAGTAATCCCTACTTGCAGACTACATGGCCCAACAAATTCCAAACGGTGCACAAAAAATACACTTCTTCAAGTTCAACAAAATCTTACACTCTCTACACCTATACAAAATTATCCTAATTACTTATATGTGATCCTTCAGTAGACTGAACATAGTCCAATCATCTAAGTACACTTCAAGGAATTTATGAATTAATTACTTGAACGATGCAACCACAACTCTTGAAATAACTGAAGGGGAATTATTCAGTCCAAAGGGAATTATTGTATACTAATAACTTCCCCACTCTGTCATGAAGGTGGTCTTGTACAAGTCTTCCTATGCAATTTTTATCTAATGGTGCCCCGAGAATACATCTCTAAAAGAATAAGTCTCTTTCCCTCCAACGTTCTCTAGTACCTCATATGTGAATGGTGTTGGGAAAGGGCAATGTAAACATGCATCATTCAACTTCCTCAAATCCACGCAAATCCCGATTCCTCCTATCTTCTTGTCTTTTACTACCATTGGACTTATCCACTCTGATTCCACCATGAGTTCAATGATCCATGCATCCAACATTATGTATATTTCTTCTTTCACATTCTCCTTGTACTTTAGATTTAACCTGTAAGGTCTCTTTCACGTTGTATTAGCACTTGGTTTCAAAGGAATATTCAACTCTCCTAAGTCCCTAGCTATCTCCTTCATCTATAAAAATGTAGTTGGGAATAGGTCTTCATATTCACGTAGTAAGTACTCAATATTCTCTACCGTCACATCACTCCATTAATCCCCTATCTATGAAAACTTTGGATTCTCTATCATCCCAATGTTTATCTTCTACATCTTTATTGGTTGTGTGTATGCAAGAGACTGTAGAGACCTAACTTAATTAAATCCAAAATTAAGTACAATTAAACATATAATTCCTTTCTTTGCACAAATAATTCATTCACCATCATGTAAGCATAAATATTCAACAGAAATTTAAAATTATTGCATAGCATGAAAATAACTCAACAAATTCATAATTAAAAATACCTCCTTCTGATGCTAATTCTCGTTGCTCTAGTTTCCCTTTCCCTGTTGCCTTGTCTAGCCTGATGCATTGACCAAACTCTGCCCAAACCGACTAACCACCTAGCCAGCTAGGAGCAGCCCGTCCGGCTCCCTAGCTCCAGGAAACCGAAAGGAATCCCAGCCCCCATGCCCAAAACCCCAAGCAACCCGATGCCCCCTGCGATGGTTCACCAAAAACTTCCAATATTAAAACTCTCCACACCAAAAAATATCCAAACAAAAATCCTTGTCCCCCTTCAAAATGCTTCCCCCCTCCAAAATAATGATCCTCCCCATAAGACTCCTCCCCTTCATATCCCCCTTCACCGACTCTCCTCCCCCTCATTAATTTCCTTATCTCCTCCTTTATTATCTTATCCCCTTCTTTAATATCTTATGCCCTTCATTAATATCTTATCCCCTTCATATGTAAAGTATTTAATTAAATAAATTAAAATTATTAATCCCCTTAAATTTATTACCCATGTCATTGAATGTGATATGTAATCAATTAATTAATTAATTAATCAATCAAAAGTTATAAACAATTAATAAATAAATAAATAAATAAATAATATTATTAATACTGATCATTGTTTAATTAAAACCATATTAGGACAATTAATTATCTAATTAATTATACTTAAAAATCCCTATGAACTATTTAACTAGGGTTATTACATACACCCACCCTTCAGGAAACTTCATCCTGAAGTTAAGGTATCTCATGATACAAGGAAAAGAAACATGGTTCACACATTCATGACAATTAACCGACACTATTAGTAAGTAAGCCAAGAAAACTCATACATACTAGTGTAGATCTACAAGAAATACATGTGTAGCTAGTACATACAAGTCTCGTGCATGTACTAATAATCAATAACTATCACCCTTATAGTATTTTATGTATGCATCCAATCCAATCAACAAGACTAGTCTTTTATAAAAGACAATAAACCAATCAAATGCTTGTGAAATCCTTTAATTACAATTATCCAGTTCAACAATTTTATTTAGACAACTGTGGTTTAGTTACGTAATTATGAATATTCATATATACACGTTTTCTTTTTAGAAGGGAAAAAATTAAATTCCACCATCAGACAAATCTCCATACTTTCTCAACTATTTCTA
>SNQJ01S0005888.1:182203-198979 GCA_010110895.2 Picea sitchensis | reverse complement strand
CTCCATACTTTCTCAACTATTTCTACTCATCCTTCCTCCCTAACTTACTTCCATATTCATTCCTATCCTTCCTTTGCTGGACTATCTTGGAGTGTCAACTATATTGACCTAACTCCAAATAGAACCCGTAAGCGGAAGTGTCACTATCTCGACTAAGCTTCCCTAGCAGGCAACTGACAGTCATCATCACACGTCTTGGGGAGCATGAGCTAACACCGTCCTCCCATGACTTTAGGTTTCGGAGGATATACGATGGGAAATGCCTCCACCCCTCCTAATCATAACTAGGGTCCACACCCTACAATGGAATATACAGTGGCACCGTGTTGTTGGGAGTTTTGTCATCGTTTATTCAGTTTTGGGTAGTCTCATCACCTGAAATTTTGCACTGGTCCACATATCATAGAAATGCATCCAAACCAATATAATTTCACATACAAATATTCGTACCATAATGTTTCTCGGCTAGTGGTCATGATATCCACTTTCATCATCATTAGCCCTTGGCTATTTCATAGCCCATAACCTGCAGATTAGTCTGTAACACAACTCATACATTTCTATGCATTATCATCATGTAATTGCATGTAATCATCATTTCAATTCAGTATCTGTGTACCAACAACTTAACATCAAAGTTTTCAAGTTAGAAATAGATCTCATAATATCCCATAATTCAATTTCGACACCCATTCATAAGATTATCATTTACCAAATAGATTGCATCATATCCAACATCATTCTAATAGCATTTAAACATTCATAAAATTTACATTCTCACAATATGTCGCATCATACACATCATCATCAATAACATTTAAACATTCGTAAAATTTACATTCACATAGTAGATCGCATTATATAAATCATCATCAATAACATTTAAACATTCATAAAAGTTCATACAATTTAAAGTTTAAGTGTATCATTTAATAGTTTCACTGTGAATAGAAAATAAAGTATATAAGCCTCAGGTAATCCTAGTTGTCTAAGTCAAAAGGTGGTGTTACATACACCCAACCTTTGAGGAACATATTCTCGAGGTGGTCAAAAAAGTGAGGGATAGTCTCTTCGTAGTGTCTCGGCGTCTTCCCAAGTAGCAGATCCTGGACTATACTTGTCCCACTGGACCTTAACTTGGTCTACCAGACGGTTCCTGAGTTGTCAGACTCTACGGTCCAATATGTGTAACGGTTCTACCATGAGGGTTCCCACGTCCAATATCTGCAATTCCTTCCAATTTAGTTTATGTGATTCATCATCAACATAATGACGTAAAACAGATACATGAAAAACATTATGAGTTTTATGCAAGTGGGGTGGAAGTACGAGACGATAGGCAACGGGTCCAATTTTCTCTTGGATTTTGAATGGTCCTATAAATAGAGGTGACAACTTTGTCCCCTTCCCAAACCGTATGGTACTTTTATTAGGCCTGATATGAATGAAAACCTGGTCTCCCACTTCATAACTTCGATCGGTCTTGTGTGCATCTGCATAACTTTTCTATCTATCCTGTGCTTCCTTTAGTCTCTGCCTAATCTGAGTCACCTGTTCCTCCATCTCTTGAATCAATTCTGGCCCAACTGTTACTCGGTCTTCTAGTCTATCCCAACTCAATGGGGTTTTGCATGGCCTTCCATACAGATCTTCATAG
The DNA here is from genome assembly GCA_010110895.2 of Picea sitchensis. NCBI lineage: Eukaryota > Viridiplantae > Streptophyta > Pinopsida > Pinales > Pinaceae > Picea > Picea sitchensis. The sequence goes on along the minus strand of SNQJ01S0005888.1, from coordinate 197,322 downwards.
GGTGGCATTCTGATGGAGCTATGAAAAATGTTATTGTAGGAAAACTCTACCAAAGGTAGGCACTTCTCCCATTGGGTTTGATTATCCATGACATACATCCTAATCATGTCTTCCATGACTTGATTTACCTTCTCAGTTTTCCCATCTGTTTTAGGATGATAAGTTGTGCTTAAGTTCAACTGAGTCCCCAATGCTAACTACAAACTTGTCCAAAACCTAGAAGTGAATCTGGAGTCCCTATTTGAAATGATCTTATTAGGTATCCCATGCAAACAGATAACCTCTCTTACAAACACACGTGCCACATCAGTGACATCGTAAGTGTCTCTAACCAGAATAAAATGAGCACTCTTGGTTAACTTATCCACAATCACAAGAATGGCATTGTGTCTATGAGATGTGAGCGGCAAAACCACAACAAAATCAATAGAAATGACTTCTCATTTGGACATAGGAACATCATGTGGTTGAAGGAGGCCTTCCGGGTGATGGTGGTCGGCTTTCAATTGTTGACACTCTAGGCACTTGGCAATGAAATGGACTACATCGCGCTTCATGCCTACCTAGAAGAAAATATTCCTCATGTCTACGTACATCTTCTTCACACCCGGATGCGCACAATAAAGTGCTCTATGGGCTTCGTTCAATATGATGCTTTGAATATCCCCGTCTTCAGGGATGTACATCCTTCCTTGATATCTTAACAGTCCATATGATTCCAGACTATATCCTTCATACTTTGGATCTAATTGCCTCCCACTCTGGAGGTTCGAAGTAACCTTTAAATACCAACTGTCTCCTTGGAGTTGTGTCAACACATGTTCCCTCAGATTGACCTTTAAGGGTACCAAGGAAAAGATACGTGGTCTCCTACTCAAGGCATCTATGACCACATTTTATTTTCCCTTGATGTACAAAATACCAAAATTGTACTCACTCATAAACTCACTCCATCGCCTTTTCCTGGCATTCAAATCCCTTTGAGTGAAGAGATGTTTTAAAATTTGATGGTCCGTTTTGAGCTCAAAGTTTTTCCCTACAAGATAGTGCCTCCAAAGTTTCAGAGGTAGCATTACAACTTCCAACTCTAAATCATGAGTCGCACATAGCTCTTCGTGTTTCTTCAACTTTCTTGATGCATAATCTATCACTCCTCCATCCTGCATTAGCACGGCCCCCAACCTTGCTTTGAGGCATCCGTGCAGACGGTGAAGTCTTTTTCCATATCCGACACTCGTAGAATTGGGGCACTAGTTAGTAACCTTTTAAGCTCAATGAATGCACTATCACATTCTTCTGTCCAATCATACCTAACCCCCTTGTGTTGCAAAGTGGTGATGGGTTTCGCTATTTTTGAGAATCCTTCCACAAATCTCCGATAATAACCTGCTAGCCCCATTAAGCTTCTCACCTCATGGGCATTCTTCGGTACTGGCCACTCCATAATGGCCTTTACCTTTTCTAAGTCCACAGAGATTCCTTCACCGAAAATGATATGACCTAAATAGTGGATCTCTTTCTGAAAGAAGGAACACTTCGACAACTTCCCATACAATTTGTTCTCTCTAAGGCAGGACAACACCACTCGCAAGTGTTCCTCATGTTCTCTTTCGTTCTTGGAATAGATGAGGATGTGATCTAGAAAGACTTGTACAAAACGGTCTAAGTACTTTTGAAATACGTCGTTCATGAGCCTCATGAATACTGTTGGCGCATTGGTTAGTCCGAAAGGTATGAACACAAACTCGTAATGTCCAAACCGAGTTCGAAAGGCGGTTTTCGGGATGTCGCCTTCCTTAATCCTTAATTGATGATACCCTGATCGTAAATCAATCTTTGAGAATACCGTTGCTCCTTTCATCTGATCAAAGAGGTCATCTATTCATGGCATCGGGTACCTATTTTTCACTGTAGCATGATTCAGGTCCCTGTAGTCTATACACAGTCGTAAGGATCCATCCTTCTTCTTTACAAAAATTAATGGTGCACCCCAAGGTGAGACACTAGGCCTTATTAGCCCTAAGTCCAATAACTCTTTCAACTGCATTTGCAATTCACAAATTTCCGACACTATCATCCGATACGGAGTCTTGGAAATTGGTTCTGCACCAGGTTTTAGCTCAATAGTAAAATCAAGCTCCCTCTCAGGAGGTAACCCTGGTAACTCGTTCGTAAAAACATCCTTAAATTCTAAGAATACCGGGTACTGATCCAATGAGGGTCCCTTCCTTTCATTCATTTCTTCCACTACATATAGTCGACACCCTTGCCTCAAGAATCACTTAACTTTCATAGTTGAGATAAAGCATAATGACACCTTTCTCCATACACCCTGGATCTCTACTGGTCTTCCCTCATCATCGACACAAAGCACCCTCTTTGCGAAACAATCTACCAAATATTGATGAGCTGCTAAGCAATCCATTCCAATGATTAGGTCATATGCCCCGAGAGCAGTGACGTATACCTTCAACCTGGTAGTACACACTCCCAGGTCTACTATACAATTATCAACACTAGGTCCTACCACTTGTTTTTCCCCCAAAGCCATCTCGACTTGTTTAAATTCATCGTGCTTGTAGGATGCCAACCCACTCTTTTCTAATGCAGAAGGTGAAATGAAACTATCTGTAGCACCAGAATCAAATAAAATCTTAACGTTGATATGATTTAGCGTACCTGATGAATCCACCACCATGGATTGATGATTGACCTGGAAATTATTAACCGCTGCATAAATCTGGTCACTGCTACTTTCTCTTCCCATCGTGGCCTTTCCTTCTCTATGCACGAATCCTGATTGTAACTCGGGGCAGTCACGTTGGTAATGGGGTCCTCCACACCCCCAACAGGTAAAACGAGATTTAATATGCGCACTGTTATGTGACTGTCTCTGAAATGAGTTCCTTCCCCTAGAACCCCTGCCCCTACTAGTTGTTCCCTGAGATGGTCGTGGACCTGTCTACGTCGTTGGTGATGAACGAGATGTTGCACTCACTGCCATTGAAATCCCTGTGGTTACTATCCTTGGTGTGACTCTGTTACCATATGGAGGTGGCCTTGAGCCCCCTCCCCTGGGAAATGTCTTAGGGGCCTTCCCGACGAATCCAGGATGATGCAGAAAGGTCGACCTCATACCTCCATTCAAGTTCATGTGTTCCTCCACGTAACACACATTTTCCACTTCTTTTGCTACTGAAGACGGTTTCCACATTCGTACCATAGCCCTTATCTTAGGGTTTAATCCATAGACGAAGCGTTCTACCTGTCGTTGGTCATTATCCATGTATGAAACATACTTGACTAGTTCCATGAATCTAATCTCATACTCTTCTATGGTCCTGTTTCCCTGTACTAAGGCATGAAATGCTCCTACTTGTTGTTCCTCATAGTAGGCTAGCAGATATTTCCTTCGGAACCTCTCTTCAAAAAGTTCTCAAGATATTGTGTCTAGGGTAAGATACAGTTGTCTTTCCAGGTTACCCCACCAGTTCAAGGCATTGTCTCTTAACTGAAAAATAATTATCTTTGCCTTAGAGTTGGACACATAGTCCCTTAAGGAAAAACACCTTGTCATGCCTTCCAACTATGCTTCCGCGCGTTCACTGGCACGACCCTTGGTAAACTATGGAAGTTTGATCTTCTACAATTCTCAAGTGATGTCTTCGGGTGGAGTTCCTCCCCCTAAATCCCTTGACGCTTCTGGATTACCCATTCCAGATGGTGGGGGTTCCACCTCGGTCCCTGCTGGTTGTTGCCCCTTTAAAGTCTCATTTATGGCCTCCAACGAGCGCAGTATGAGATCTAGTTCTGGTGATGGTGGTGGCGGCACTGGTGGTGTTGGTGGTGCCTATGACGATGATCCTCTGCCTCGATTCCCTTGAGTCCTAACCATCCTGTATGATTTAACCTACATCACCCAAAGTTGTCAGGGTGAGTTCAAGGATGTTTCACATTTGCGCAACTTAACTAGAAAACAGGGTTAGGTGTATGTTTTTCTTTACTTGTTTGTAAACAAACGTTACTCTCTTTACGTGATTGGATAGGTTATGTTTAAGCATCTAATCTTGATGTTCTCGCCTAAGAAAACTATTGACTCCTCTCACCTCGTAGCTACGATAGCTTTGTGCCATACTCACCAACTCCTCTAGCTTACTTTCCTAGTGTGTATGCCGCCTCCTTCCTGCTTGTCCTAGTCTAAGTCCTTTAAAATTTTCGCTTACAAATAAATATCCTTTTATGCTTGACTTGTGGGCTCTCCTTGGCGCATTGTACATATGCGTTGAATTGTGTCTCTCGGTGGCTGTAGGTGCAAGTCTTAAGGATTGTAGAGTGGCTTTCGGCATTGGAACTTAGCGCTTGTGCATTGTGGTTATGTATTGTTTCCTGACTTGTGGTCGTATGATGTAGTGAGCCTAAGGCAATGCATTGAAGCTTAGTGTTTGACTTTGACTGGTGGAATGGAATGGAAGGGCTCGGCGATTGGCTCGATGAGTTGTGTGTAAGGTCCCGTGAGCTTGATGCTTGGATAATAGGAGATTATTCTTCAGGGTAGTACCTTGCCACTATTGATAATTAAATTATTTATATGTGAATTTATTTTGTAAAAGTGATATGTGTGGCGCGTTGGTGGTTGGTCATTTCTTAAGGCTTAGGCGGTGGGTGGTCATGGGCTCAAAACCCATGGACCTCTAAAATTTATACTTAACCCTATTACATTCATTAATCACATGATTAATGACATAGGTTTCAAACGTACTATTAACATGATAATCTTACAATGTTAATTTACTTACCCAGTTTACCCATAAATTATTACGACAAATAAGTCAATTAATTTTAATTATCATATTAATCTTACCATATATTATTAAATTTAAAACTCATATATCACTAATCTTTTAATTTAATTTAATTTAATTTAATTCATATTTATATTTAATCTTATCTTTTTATTTAATTAAATTAAAACTCATAATTATTTAAATTTTTTTAATTTAAATAATTTAAATTTACACAGTCATATTAATACTTTTAAATAAATTAATAGAACTAAAATTAATATTACTAGAAAATAATAATATAATTATTCAAAAAAAATCTTACTTTCAGTTCGGCGAGAGTTTAATGCTCTTTGAGGCATTCGCTGGCAGCCTTTAAGGTCGGGATTTTTGCATGAGGCCCACGTTCCCAGCCCCCGGCTCTCAGTACCAAAACCCTAAGCTATTCCTTAACCCTAATGCTCCTTCACTTCTGCCTCTTCCCTCTGATGCCTCTCCACTCTGCTCTTGGCATTGGTGCTGGTCTGGTCTGGTCATGGATTTGTGCTATGTGTCGTTGTAGGTGTGAGAAGGGGCCAAGATTTCAAGTCAAGGGTTTAACAGTATGATAGACATGGCAGGTTCTTGGCTGTTGTTATTCTTGTTTTGATACTAAAAAAAAAATTGTTTCCTTTGTGCAGCGCAAGAGCCTTCTTCCTCCTGGGTTCCTTTAACTTAGTGTTGGTGTTTGGGTGTTGGCTTTGTGTTGTGTATTGTGACTACGTTCTAAATGAGGATTGGCCAACAAAGATTGTATTGAGCAATCAAAGAATATGCATACACTAATGCTGCCATACAATTGATTTCAGTTGCCTCCACAGGCCGAGAGCTCAGCAATTATGGCTAGCATTTCCGTTTTATTATTACTCATAGTACCTTACACGCCTATGCCTACTTGGGTTATGCATGGAGGAGGCTTGAGTTGGCGGTGGAGAAATGAAACACTTAAAACTTAGGTCAGGGCAACGTTGAGGCAAGGGTCAAGGTTGCGTTGTCGGCGAGTAGTTGGCAGTGGGAAGCCTTGTCGCTACGCAGGATAGCAGCCAAAATTTACTAAAATATAAGTCAAATATGATGTCTGGAAATGGTCTAAGACGCCCGTCCAATTGGTTTCTTATGGTGTTGCATGCTAAATAAGATCAAGGCTCGGAGTTAGGCCTGCAGGCTATCGTTTTTTTTATTTAATAAATTTTCTTTTGCTGCGTGCATGCTTCTCTGTCATGGCTTGGTCGCTGGGCTGCGAAATTGGGCCTGTACCCAATATTTTTATTTATGTGGCCTCCTCCTCCATGTGGATGGGCGCTTTGGTGCTTGGTTTGTATGTTAAATATGTGGATAAACCGCGTTGTGTGGATAAACCGCATTGTATTGTGTGAATAACCCACGTTGAATGTGTGGATAACCCGCGTTGAATGTGGTATGTGTAGGTGGTGTGTGGAGCTTGGAGCGTGCGGCTTGGCGGGTGTGTTGGGCGCTAGTTCTATCAGACGCATAGCCACAATAGGAATCCAAAGGTAAAAACAATGCCGACTCATGCATTTCATTAGGGTTAGGATGAGGAAGAGAAAGAAGAGCCAAACTCAACCCGACTCAGATTTGACTGCACCCAAGAAAGGATTCGATCCAATAAAACCTAAAACAACTTCAGTGAATGAATATGAACAGTGACACATTGTCAACAACTAAACAACAATATTAAATTAGTATCGACTGATAGAGGAGAGGAGATGATTTTATCACTATGCAACACACATCATCATCATCATCATGAGGCGACTACTAGGAAACTAGTGTCAAAGTTAAATTGTGTGTTGTCATTATTTTTATTTTATTTTAAAAAAAGAGGAAATAACTACAAGTATTGGCATTCAAATTGTCATTCATTTATGAACAAAAACTCAATCTGAATATTGCCATCAAAATCTGATCAATTAGAATTTTCTCACGTCTTCAAATCTATCCAAATCATTACAATTCCAACCATTATTTGCCAAATTCTCACGATATGAACAACCCATATACAATGTCAACCATACTTTCACCCCTTGGTCTGCCTATCCCATACCTTCTTTGATATATCTCTGAATAAATAGAAAGACTTGATTAAAAGTAGAAGTAGAAGCACTTTTGTAATATGATGCTATATTTTTTTTGAAGATTTCTATTTTAGAAGAAAAGTTATTTCTAAAAAAAATACAATCAGGTCCATGTGTAGGTCCAACTTCTGGGTCGTTTGCTAGATGCAAAGCATGAACTTAAGCATCCGAACAAGAAATGACGGAAATCATGATGGAAAGGTATGAGAAGAAGGTTATGCATCCACAAACTCGTAGTCATCTGATATATCTATCACTACAGTTTCTATATCCGTGTTAAAATGTTCAGTATGTATATTATTATTCATATTTATATCTGAGTTAAGAAAAAAATCTTCCCTAACTGTATTATTATTTATATTTATATTTGCGTTAAAATTTTGTGTGTTGGCTTGCAGGTTAGGTGGAGTTGGAGTTGGAGTTGGAGCTTGGCCCTCAGGCCCAGAAATTTTAGAGAGTTTCAGGGTGTTTAAATTTATGGGTGGGGTTTGTTTAAATTTTTGGGTGGGTAGGTAGGCCCTTGGCTCCAGATTTTGACCCAGGGCTCTGATACCATGTGTAGAGACCTAACTTAATTAAATCCAAAATTAAGTACAATTAAACATATAATTCCTTTGTTTGCACAAATATATCATTCACCCTCATATAAGCATAAATATTCAACAGAAATTTAAAATTATTCCACAGCATGAAAATAACTCAGCAAATTCATAATTAAAAATATCTCCTTCTGATGCTAATTGTCGTTGCTCTGGTTGTCCTTTCCTTGCTGCCTTGTCCAGCCTGATGCACTGACCAAACTCTGCCCAAACTGACTAACCACCAAGCCAGCTAGGAGCAGTCTGTCCAGCTCCCTATCTCCAAGAAACTGAAAGGAATCTTGGCCCCCGTGCCCAAAACCCCCAGCAACCCAGTGCCCCCTGTGATGGTTCACCAAAAACTCCCAATATCAAAACTCCCCACACCAAAAAATATCCAAACATAAATCCCCGTCCCCCTTCAANATTATCCTATCCCCCTTCTTTATTATCTTATCCCCTTCATTATTATCTTATCCCATTCTTTAATATCGTATCCCCTTCATACATACAGTATTTAATTAAATAAATTAAAATTATTAAGCCCCTTAAATTTATTACCCATGTCATTGAATGTGATATGTAATCAATTAATTAATTAATTAATCAATCAAAAGTTATAAACAATTAATTAATTAATATTATTAATACTAATCATTGTTTAATTAAAACCATATTAGGACAATTAATTATCTAATTAATTATACTTAAAAATCCCTATGAACTATTTAACTAGGGTTGCTACATAGACTCAATCTCTAGTCGTTCTACTGCTCGTTCTCCTTGTGTTTGAGATAATTTCACATTCATGGGATATTCTTCATCATGTTCTTCCCTAGCAACTTTGTAACACTCCAATAACTCATGGAAAATCATAATAACTCTATGTGCATCACAGACTGGTACCACCTCCATCAAGCCTTATTCTAAAAAGATATTGGTTCAAATAGCATGTAGTGCTACATCTATTGATCGAGATTCATGTTCAAATCTAATTGTGACCTTGAAACTTTGAGTCAACTCATCCCAATTGGTTGTCTCTCTATGCATTTCCAATTCCAAATACTTGTTCTTCAAAATTGTATTCAATGTATGTATAAATATGTGTATCCATTCCTCCTTTGATGTCAAGTTCCATCTATTCCTTCATTTCTCCACATGATTCATTGGGTCACTTTACCCTTTATACTTCTATGAAATATTTTCTACCTCAGTACCAAACCTCACTTGCATTGGTCTTATACACTATGACCATTCTTCCATTCCCTCTTTGTGTGCAACCCACCATCTGGTTGGAGTCACTTTCAGGAAAACATCAAGTGCCAACAACCTTTTTTTTTCCAGGTACCTGTAACTAAAATGCCTTTACAAACAAGCTTATATCAATCAATCCATCATAATTGGGCAGATCACATAGTTCTATTCCAATCCATTGAAATGTTAGGGTTATGCGTGCACATCGTCTAGTTGATACTTCATGCATCCTATGTTTCCAATGCTCTAGACCTTCCTATGAATATGATTCACAAGAAATGATACTTATCCAACTTAGCATTCCATATGTAGTGGGATAAACATTATCCTCCATTCGCAAAATCATGTTATACAAATTGTCAATGTCATTTCCTCTTTTTGGATCTATGTATCTCTTTCCTTTTGTTGGGCCCAATGGTGCAGTAAATTTCAAATCTTTGACTTCAAATATCATTTCTCTCCTCTTCAGATTAATTATCACTTGATTATAAAACACACATTCAAGTCCCATAATTCTTGGATATGGTTTACTATCATCCATGATCTCAATAAATTCAAATACTACCACACTGCGGACCCCATCTATGTTCACAGGTCCTTCTGTCAATCAACCAATCGGTAATATCTTGTAATTATTTGCAAGACTTAAATGAAAAGGACACCATATAAACTTGGTTTTTCCCATCATATACGAGGTCTACTTTGGTAATATATTCACATCAGATCCCAAGTCTAAAATAAAGTTATCCATAACATGTTCCCCAATCTGTTCACTTAATCTAAATTCTTTGTTGGTCCTCTTTCTACATAGTACCTGATTCACTACCCTCTATGTGATGGGAGTTTCCCTTCCTTGTGTGCAGTGATCAATCATCTCATATAGTGCATTCAACGCAGTTTCATCTTTCATTATCTCTATGCAAATTCTCAGGAATTATGTTAGAGTGATCACCTTCCCAGTTGGCCTTTCTGGCATAGCGCGATCTCCAACTTGAGGTGCATATGATGTTTGATTCTCTCCAATCCTACCAAAGTACCTCTTTTATTTCCCTCTAATATTTCTTCTTTTCATGATTAGGATCGAATGCTGGTATAGGTCTTACTGACTTCCTTACCCATTGCTCAACCTTCCTCCTCCATTCATCACATCAACTCCTATTCTATCTCCTTCGCACATAATAACTTCTATTCTCAGTCCTTCATTGAATTTTTTGGATTATATTTTATGTACATTTTGATTTAGATTCTAGTTCTAATTCCATCTTTCCTGTCATTTCGCAAGTAGTTGAGGACACTTTTCTATCACATGGTCTAGTGCTCTATAGTATGTGCACGTTGTACATGTATTTCGACAGTCGCATGGTCCAATTCTCTTATTTGCATGTTGTACCATCGCACAGTGGTAATACTTGAAGAACCAAATAATTATGCAAAGTACCAAGATCTGTCATATCATAGGAGTCAACAAGTTTCTTCTTCAATCTAAGAATGAGACTAACGTTATTTCCAGTAATGACAAGGTCATCAATATACACAACAACAATAAAAGTGTCTCCATTGGTATGGATTACATACAATCTATGATCATATTCACAACATTTGAAACCAAGTCAAAGAAAGAAACTATCGATCTTAGCATACCAATCTTGGGGAGCTTGCCTCAAACCATCAAGATATTTATTTAGTCGAAAAACTAGGCTAGAATATGTCACAAAACTAGGACGTTATTCCATGAAAATTTCTTTAGATATGTCTCGATGGAGAAAATAACTCTTTACATCCATCTCATTGATTTTCCATCCAAATCTAGTAGAAAGGAAAATAAGCAATCGAACGAAGTTCATCTTTGCAACAAGGGAAAATGTGTCAGTGTAGTTGATGCCTTCTTAATGAGAAAATCCCTTCACAAGAAAGCGATATTTATGATGCTCAACAACACCTTTAGAGGTAAATTTGGTCATATAGACAAATCAACACTTCACAACATTCTTTCCTTGTAGTTGGGGAACTAATTCCCATGTATGATTCTTCGACAAAGAATCAATTTATGTCCACATATCCTATTCTCATTTAGGTTTACCTTGGGAATCTGAGTGGATCACAATATTAGAAGTTTCAAGTATGTCAGTAATCAATTCAATCCTCGCATGGTTCTTTTGACTTTTATTTTGTTGTCTGGAGGAAATATCACTGACATTAGGTCCAACAACTTCAATTGTATTGGAATCCATATCTAGGTAGACAAGAAAATAGTGAACTGGTGTTCACTACAGAAGTTATAACATAATTCAAAAAACATTTAGTCGACAATGATGGAGGACTAGTAAAAAGAATATCGATGGACTAATGAAATTGGAGGTCTACGGTCTAGTAGAAACAAGAATAGAGTTCGAATATCCAATCAAGGAACTAAAAAAATAAATAGGAGAACCAGAGTAAAAAACAAAATCAAAGTGATCATCCTGCAACAATCCATAAGAGGTATTCAACAACTTGATTCCATAAGACTTCTCATCAAACCATACATTTTGTTTGATAAGGATTTTTCATTTGACAGGATCAAGTAGTTGATAGGCTTTAGAGTCTTAGAGTAGAACATACTGATGAAAACATGGTTCTTTTCATCCAACTTCTTTCTTCAATCATCGAAAATGTGATCCCATGCAACACATCCAAAAACATTGAGATGGAAAATTGGGGGCTTGTTTCCACACCATCGTTTGAATTGAGACATAGAAGGAACACCTCGAGTTTGAAATGTGATTGAGAAGATAGTTTTCATAATATACACCTTCAACCCAAAAGTGAGGAGGTAGATATTTGGTCTTCAAAAAACATCTATCCATTTCAACTAACATCTGATTCATGGGTTCTATGATGCCATTCTGTTGAGGTGTATGAGGAATCGATCATTGCTAGTCAATACCATTGAGACAAGTATTTTCCTTAAGGTCAACTTACATACACACCACCATTCTCTTATTTTAGGCACTTGATGGATCATCCACATTAATTTTTAGCAAAGGCTCTAAATTCTTTGAACTTTTCAAAGGAAATTTTCTTGTTCTTCAGAAAATAAACCCAAGTGAAATGAGAGAGATCATCAATGAAAGTAAAAATATACCTTGCACCTACGAGGGAAGGTATACTGATGCAACAGATATCACTATGAAATAGCTCTAGGAGGTTCTATGCTCGCCACGCTTTTCCAGAGTCAAAGGGTGTCTGATGATGCTTTTCAAGAACACATATCTTACATACTCCATTACAAGGAAAAAAATTAGGTATACCAACAACCGTTCTTTGAGTTCTTATCAATTGTATACTTTGAAAATTTAGGTGTCTAAGTCATTCTTGCAAAGTTTGACTTCATTCTTCAGTGTGAGAAAAAAGAGTATTTCATTCGATTTCAGGTCGATTCATGTCACAAAATTTACTAAATTCCCTTCAGGTTGAGAAACCCTCCGATGACAATCAACTGACCTTTATTCAAATCTTGAACAAAGAACCGATCTGGAAAAAAATAAACAATATTACCTATATGTGTTAGTTGAGAAAAAAAAAACAAATTGGCACTAAGATTTGGCACATGATACACATTTACAATTCTCCCATGTCGATAGGAAACATCACCCTGACCAACAATATTGAGAGAAAAATCATCGACATCATAAATCTTCCTCTCCTTAGCTTAATTCAAGGAGGTGAACAAGAAAAATTCTTGACCATATGATGAGTGCACCTAGAGTCGACTAGCCATTTTTTCTTTGTATAATGAGACAACAAGGCTTGAGAAGTTTCGACTTGGAAGGTGAAATTATCAGGGAGTTAGTGAATAACGAACAGGTCTCCTTCAAGGATTTTAACCCTCTCCTCTAAATTGACTCTCTTCTTTTAGCAGACCTTCTCCACTTCTCTAGTCTTTTCACAGTACTCACATGTATTCTTCTTTTGACTTTGATGAAGTACACCTATTTTCCCTTTAGTTTTCTTGTCAAGGAATCCAGTTCTATGTGTAGGGGTATCTTTCCCTTGAGAAAGAGGGATTGATGTTTATCACCAATCTTTCCTTCCTTAAGAATTCTATGTTTATCAATGCTCAAAAGACCATAGAAATATTCAAAGGTGTAATCCTTACCATATTCCTTGTGTTCCTACCAGTTGATGCAGAAAGTTGAAATGAACACGTCGAATGGTATTATCAATTTCATCAGGACTATATCGATGAGTTGTCCATATTTATTCTGGTAATTTTCTCCACATTCACCCAATTTCAGCTACAGTTCCTTCCATAGATGATTTTAGGGGCTAAATTTCGCAAATGGGATATTTTTCCATGGGTTTTCCCCAAAAAAGAATCGCTAATCTCCATTTTTTCTAAAAATGATTCGCCAAAATTCCATAGAATAAAATTGTTTTTCCTTAGAAATCGCCAAAATTTTATAGAAACTATATAAAATCCTTAGAAATTTGAATATTTTTAGAAAACTATCGCCAAACATTTTTCATTTTGCATATTAAGGGATAGTAATATTAGCCCATGTTTCTACTTTTTAATATAAATTTCCATCCTTAAAATCATCCCTGGCTCCTTCACACACACTAAATACTCCTCTATTGTGTCAAAATAATGAGGATAAAGAGAGATCAACTCTTTCCTCGATTGCATGATGTTGATTTCATCGAATCTCTTGAACAAATAATTGATCTTCTTACATAATTGATGAGGCAAGACAATTCCACTTATGTGAAAATGAATCTCCCATGAGATATAGATCACGATGACCCATACTTCCTCATCCTTCTTTCCATCAATAACTGCTATGGGGAAATTCCCCCTAAACTGAGTCTAAGGAATAGTCAGAGCGATAACTCCCTTAAAACATTAATCTACCCCAAAACCATCTAGACTAAGTGATAAGAGAAAGAGGGAAGAGAGGGTTAATGAGTGCATCTTCAATCCTCATGGTTGATGCAGACCTCTTCCATTTTTTGTTGCCTCCTAGATCATAGATATCCTCCCAAAGTTGACCTGCAAGGGGTTAAAAATAAAATGCAACAACATATACAATATCTAATGATCACTTTAAAAGCCTAAATATAGATATAAATTCTCAAATTAACAAGAAAATGTAAACATAGGGTTTTGGGACAAAGATAATCTTTTTTATTCAAATTCAAGATAAAAGGGTTACAACCTTTGCTTGTGACTTTTATACGAATGAATTTTGGGCTCCTATGTCATGGCTCCAAGTGCATCAATTCCACATTAGATTCTCACAACCAACATGCCATCAAGAGAAGGAGGAAGGGTTTCATAGGGAGAATGGTTGGAGTGGAAAGCTAAGGTTGAAACTCAGAGCAATATGCAAATCTTGGGCAATGAGAGGGAAAGGATTTTGGCAGAGTTTCCTTATTCTCTTGTTCAAGTGTCTAAATGACTCGCGAAGACCTTTTTTTATATGAGAAAAATATGGTTATTCAGTTTGGCGGTGGGCTACAAGGGGTAAAATGGTTAGGAGACCCTCTATATCCCTTAAACTCCACCGAAATACATGCAATTTTATATTTTTTGCAAATTTCGGAGGTAAACATGGGCTAACTAGCATGAAAAAATAGTATGTACATTGGATAACTAGTATGCAACATGTGTGTGTACGTAGGATATTAGTACAACAGGGTGCATACACTATTTGAAAAATGTTTTTTTAGATGGAAAGCTCAATAGTATGTTTGAAAACATATGCAAATGGGTGGGCCAATGTCTTGGATGCATATATGTGTCATTTTTGGACTATAACAAATCCCCCCTAATGTGTGAGGTCTGAAGAGAAACTAATGGATGAAATACATTACAATGTCTTTACATAGTGGGAAGGCATGGATTTGAGTGAGCTTGAGATGAGTGTTTTTTAGCATGTCATCTTCAAAGTAATGATAATATATCTGAGGTGGGCATACCCATGCTTGGGAGAAACTAAGCATGGCTTCCAATCAATTACAATGCATATCCATGTCATATATATATTAATCATGACTACGAGACAAATATGAATGTCTATATAAATTGTAGTTGTGAACAATACATAGTGGATCTACATCTCAAAATCATATAAAGATATACAAGTATAATGTGATATGCATCTTCAGGAAGCATCAATGCATGTAGCTAGAGATGATAAATGTTAGAATATAGAAGATAGTGTGCTCGTTTTACCATTGACGATACCCTCGTCACCCAACCATAGGCCGAAGCCTCCCTCCGAGCACCTTAACCTTAACTAAGAATTACTCCAGAAGAAAACCCTAGGCTAGATAGCCAAACAAGGTGTAGCACATCTTCCTCCAAGGATAGCACACCAACAATAGTT
>SNQJ01S0005888.1:152609-182193 GCA_010110895.2 Picea sitchensis | reverse complement strand
TTGTTGTGAAAGCTTGATCGTCGTACTTATTTTGGGGTTTCTATTTTGCATTGATCCTTGATTCTTCTTGAGCACATCAAGTCCAAAGTTCTTCAAATGTTGGATACTCCTTCCTTGTGTTCATTCTTGCGGCAAATGCATCCCATGTCTTGGGAAGACCATTGAGTACTATGTTCACTAATTCCTTCTCTGAGGTGATCTCTTCAATAGCTTGTAGTTGATCTCTTAAATCGGAGATCCTTACAAAGTATGATGTTATGTTGTCATCCTCATTCATCTTCATGTCAAAGAGCTCATTCTTCAGACTCATAACTTATCCAATGTTTCTGATTGAGAAGAGATTTGTTAGGGCATCGTACATCTTTATTTTTTTTATGAGTCAAGATGGGAGATGTAGGGTATCAGGTGGTCTTTTATAGAATCCACTATGATACTCATGGCATTGGTGTCAACCTCTTTGAACTTCTCCATAGCTGCAACATTTTGCGGTTCCTTCTCTTTTCCTTCTTCAAACTATGGCTTCACGATCTTTCCTTTCACGATATCTAGTACTTTATTCTTGGCAAGGATGAGGTCAATCCTTTTCTTCCACACTCTGAAGTTAGAGGCTCCATATAACTTGTTCTTAGACTTCATAGAGTTAGTCATGGCTACTTGAGTCGGTCAAACCCTAGATTTGACCAGAAATCCAAACTTCACATCTTGGCCCTCTGAGAGTCGCAGAAGATGCGCTAGGCTAGGGCACACTGATCTGTCTGAATATTAGGTCAATATATTCACTTAAGGTGCTTCAACAAGAGGTTTAGGGTTTCTGCAACTGCTCCTACTAGTAACCCTAGCGACATTGTCTTGGAAGCTGCTTCTGCTAGTAACCCTAGCGACAGTTCCTCAACAAGCTCAATATCCTAGTGGCTATGTTTCCTTCCGGCGTTTAGACTGAATGAAAGAGGTGTGGGCCCATAACTTGTTAGAATATAGAAGATAGTGTGCTCATTTTACCATTGACGATACCCTCATCACCTAACCACAGGCCTAAGCCTCCCTCAGAGCACCTTAACCTTGACTGAGAATTACTCTAGAAGCAAACCCTAGGCTAGATAGCCATACAAGGTGTAGCGCATCTTCCTCCAAGGATAGCGCACCAACTATAGTTGATCAGATAGTCCAAACCCTAGCCAAGAGATAGTCCAAGACAATACTGAAAACTAGTTGTTGTTGTAGCTGCACCTGCAACCCTCCTTCATAGGTGCACACCAACTGGGAACTGCAGTGTGCACCAACTGGGAACTGCAATTCTGAGATGTGTCAGATGAGAATTGGCACCCTGTATTTATACTGGTTCTGCCAGATTTGTTGGGGCCGACTTCTCCTTCTAGATATGTGTCTGTTCAGTATATTATTATTATTTATGGCCGACTTCTTCTCTTGGAGGCTAATAACCTAATATAAATTTTCTTCTTAATCCAAAAATACTTCTAGGGTTATTAGCCAATTCATTAGGGTTTCTCTTGCTTCCTGGAGTCTCCTATTCTCGTCAGGTTCACACGTGGAGGTAAATACCTCCCGCAGCTACCATAATATTAACAATAACTTCATAGCTCGAGCAACAACTTCAATATCTTCGAAAACCAGGTAGGAGTATAATAGGAGTGTAATACTGACTACTTTGAGGTCATCGACATGGCGTCGAGAAAATACTGGAGGACCTCAATCATTAGGCACATAAATTCATTGATTTTGAATCTGAACTTGACTGGACTTTTGGGATGGATGACTCATGAAATTCAAGAGATCAACTATAGAATGGCCGACTCAGATTGGATAAAACTTCCCTTCGACAAAAGCATGACAAAATAATGAGACTCAGGTAACATATTATTGACATAAGTCTGTGACATAGGAGGCACCACGAACTCTCCATATGTTTGGAAGAGTAACCAAACGGAGGAACACACAAATCTATGTAAGGAGAACAAATTCCTAATGACATACTAGATCCCAATGCTTGCAGAAAAAAAAAGGATGTGCTTTGTCCAAGGGAGACTATCTTGCTTCCGATAAGAGAGAATGTATATCCAGTCCCATATTTTTGGAATATTTGATTTTTTTTTTCTTTTTCAAAATTTTAACGATCTTGAAAAAGAATAAAAGAATGCTACGTTCCAAAGGAGGAATGAAATTTGGTTGAAAGAAAACTAGTTCCAAGTGCTTGGAACATTTTGATGCTCACTGCAAGGAGACATGTGCAAGATAAGGACACTAAGGAAAATTCCTCCATCGGTCAAGGTGTCAGATCGCAAGGGAAAAAAATGATACAAGGCTTGCATTTAAGGAATGCTTTGAAGGTTCAATTAATAGCAACATGAATTAAACATTATTCCAAAGACGCAAGGATGAGGCTTGTGATGAAATTAAGGATGACACAACAAGGCTCCTTCCAAGTGAATTTTTAGGATCCTCGAGAAGGTAAGCTCGATATTTTTTCACATTTAGAGAGTCTGAAAAACAATAAAAGAAGACTCTAGAGTGTTCATTTTCGCAATTATTCCATTCGGTTCGAAAAAGGGTTAAAATTATACCAAAAGGACATCTCTTCAAAACCATTTTAACGAGTGTGATAGAGACAAGATCACTCACCTATCTTTTCAATTTTAAGGACTTTGAAAAGATCTTAACTATGGACTCACAACCTTTTTCAAAATTTAGCCCCATTAGCTAGAAAAAATATCAAACATAACTTAGGATAACACCATAGGTGAGACATGTCTCCTGAGGTGTACCTTTTTATAGGGTAATCTATTGGCCTGAAAAAGGGTTAAACTTATGCCAAATAGATATTCCTTATGGACCAATTAACGAGTGTGAAAGGAAAAATATCACTCGACGATGTTCTCATATTTAGGGAGTCTAAAACGAGCTTAACTATGGAATCCAAGGAGTTTCCTTTTTTGTATATTATCTCCAAAGCCCGAAAAAGAGATAAACCAAAACCAGGGATAATAGTCCTTTTAAGTCAATTTAGTTCCTCATGCTCAAAAAAGGGTTAAACGTATACCTGAGAATACTCTCCTAGCGAACCATAGCTCCTAGGGTGTACCTTTTTCATAAAAAGTAGCCATCCAGACCAAAAAGGGGTAAAATATTGCTATATAGATATGCCTTCAAATTTCAGTTTGACGAGAATGAAGGGAAATAAGATCGCTCTGCAATCTTTTTAATTTTATAGAATTTTAAAAGGGCTTAAAGAGGACTCCATGCGACCTTCTTTTCTTAAGGAATCTAAACAAGACCAAAAATAATAAATAATTTCTCGTTAGATGTGACTTTCAAATTTTTAAGCAAGATTCAAAGACAATAACCATGCTCTTAGGGATTCCCTTGGGTATAGTCCAGAAAAGGATGAAGAAGAATGATGATTCAACACACAGTCATGACATGACTAAAAGGACTCCCAAGCCTATGGAAAACTCATATCATGGATGCCAAAATACAGAAAAGGATCTACCTAGGGAATCCATGTAGAGGGATGCTCTACCACCTAACTACGACACTTATAAAGCACCATAGAAATTTAGTGTCACAATTTAGTGCGGTCAATCCTAAGGAAAAACAAACCAGGAAACGAATAATGCAAAAATGAAAGTAGCGAAAAACCTAACCTATATGTAATCTTTGAGGTAAATACTTGTCAGAACGAATTGATATGATGAACAAATGTCAAATAAAAATGTCTCCAATATGTTGCATATAAGGCCAATAACACTCATCCATAAGTTAATAAATCCAATATAGATAAAAGCTTCAGAAAATAAGAGGTGTTATTGAATACAACACTTGAAAACAACAAACATGGACTATACAATATGGTACAAGGAACTGCACAACCTTACGACTCATGCATAATACTAGTTCAAGTAGAGCCTGTTGTTGGGCTCTGACAAAGAGTCTCTTCAGTAGTCAACCTAGAAAGTCTCCCAAAAAAGAATAAAACACAAACCACTATGTAAGTCTTCCCACGGTATATAATACATAGTCATGGCTTCAAGGATAACCTCATCTGAAGGAAATTCAACATCCGAGAAATCACGTGAACAAGGAGGGTCGACAGTCCCAAAAAGACAAACAAATGGACCATATTCCATATGACAATGGAGGTTTTGGCCAGGAATGGTAGAGTGTATCAACAAAGAATCACAAGCACAAGGGCTTGAGGATCTACAAAAAATGAGATCAGACTTGAAAGGAAACTCAAGATCACTTGGACCAAGAGGGGAAAGCAAGGGCTCCCATGCCCCCACTGGATAAACCAATGGATCAATTGCTAAGACCAAGTCTTGAGAAGGAAAAAATGAGTGAACAAGTTCCTTCTTAGGAGCAATTGAACATTGAGGATAAGACGCCACATAATTTACATGTGGCAGGGTGGACTCTAAATGAATACTAGGAACATATAAAGGGGCATCCTGAACTAATGCCAAATTAGGATGGTTATTATCATATGCCAGCTAGTCGATAGTGAAAATTCTTGCATTGTGAGGGAAATGCATCAACCGGAAGAGCATAGACACCACAATGTTCATAGCATATACATAATCACGCCCAAGAAGCATATTGATATCTAACATGCCTTGCACCACTATAACATTGACAAGGATAGTCTTCTCATCTGATGAGATAGAAAACTGAGGAAGAATCCCCAAATATTCACTAGGACATTTTTCAAAATCAAATAGCTCATGTGATGCAGAAACAATATTGGGAGAACCCAAATATTGTGAATCCGAGGAGGATAAAACACTTGTGGAGGCTCCTTCATCTACAACACATCGGTAAATGTTTTTTTAATGAACTTTAACCCTTATTTGAAAGGGTGCAGAAGAAGGAAGGAATGGCTCAACAAGGTCATTCCAATCAAAGGAAACTATCCTAGGACTTGAAGGGGGTGCACTCGAAGTGAGTGGAATTTCCCCTTGTTCTGAAAGTACTGAAATGGAAATGTTAAAAACATAGTCGGTAGACACATCATTCCCCATAAGAAGAGTGGTATCAGCCAAATATTGCATCGGTGTGGCCAATTTGGTAGACTCGAAACTCTCTAAGTGAAGAGTGGGATCAGCCGAATATTGCATTGGCTCGACCACTTCCTCAACCATTGGCTGAATAGGCTACGAGACAACATGGTTTGAAGGCTCATCACCCCCTAAAACAAGAGTGGGGTCAGCTAAATATTGCATCAACACAACCACTTCATAAACCAAAGGATTAATAGACTGTGAGGAAACCTCATAATAATCAGAATCAGAATATCTTGCAGACAAGGACCACAATATTCAGGCCTCTCAAAGGCTGGGGAAGAAATGAGTAAGGTGATATCCCTTGCAAATCTTACAAGGGAACTTAGTATTACATCCTATATGTCTAGGTTTCTCTACAGAATCAATGCCACCGACATGACTAGAAGTGGATGGTTGCATGTCACTCATATAAATCACATTGACAAGACTCGTGCCTCGAGCATGAATTGCAGTGGTTGGTTGCACATATCCAAAAAGACTTGCAGAGGTTGGTGATTGTTTGATAACATGACTTTCATAGGCTAAAAACCTATCGCTAGTATGACTAGAACTGATGAGAATTTTTCCCCAAGCATGACTGGAAGAGGTTGGATTATTTTCCCCAGCATGACTCGCAGATGTTGGGTGTTGGTCTTCAGCATGACTTGCAGAGGTTGACGACCTATCTCCAATATGACTCACATAGGTTGGTGATTTCTTCTTCTTATTCTTCCTCTTTCTATTTTGTTTAGACTTCTGGTTACTAGTGTCTAGATTTTCACCAAAGAAGGAATAAGGAGGAGGAGAAAATGTTGTTGACAAAGGAACATAAATATGATGCCCATGACATAAGGTTCTTAAATGAGAAGCGTCAAGAGCATTCGAGACATTTGGAATGGTACCCAACCAAAACTATAGTTCCACATTCAACCGAGGAATGTAAAAAGTGGCCATCAAAGGGACACCAACGTTTCCAAAGAAAGAAAAAGAAAAAGAATCCCCTTGCGAAGGGGTTCCCTGGTTGGTATCATCAGGAACTTTTGGCATGAAGATATTACGCATAGGTTCTTCCCTTACAGGGTTGTTCAAGTCCTTAAAATTATTACACACTGACTCCGGTAAATCAGTGGTATGAAAATATACGCTTATAAGGAGGTGGCTCCATGTTACTAACCAGAAGACTGAAAATTCCTCACTACTGATGGAGTGGGCGGTCTACCACCTTAGGTCAAAGAACCAAAGAAATGATTGAATGAATCTCTATGGGAAACTAGGGAGCATAGAGTACACCACTAAAAATAAAATGCTAAAAAGATACAAACCAAACAAACTACCCTTTTGAATGATTCCAATGCAGGGAGATGAAGTCTTGATTATCCAAAGCATTCACAAAGGAAAATGACTGGCTAGGAGAACCAGTTACCCAGACCTCTGACCGACAGTCCCTTCGGGTGTCACCCAAAGAATACATATTCTTACTTAGGTACCATGATACACCCATCGCAGTCACTTGTGTGTCAAACTATATAATGGAAACTATGCCACCAACTTGTAATCAACAACCAGAGCGAGTACAGTCGACAGTCGGGAGAGTGTATGGGTAGGGTAACTAATCTCGAAGCTCCTCCTAAGGGATGAAATGAAACATGTCCAGAATCACTCTTAGAGTAACTTGGATGGATCCAAGTGTTTCAGAGTTCTGGTAGAAGTCGGGCCAATAATGCTACAAGATTCACCCCCAATGCACACTCTCCCAAATGATTTGTTGGGATCAGGAGTGGATATCTTCATGATCGTCCTCCATGTGGCCTTGTGTTTGACTCTTGTGTTAGAGGATCTTCTGAGATTGAGTAATTACAAGGTGGATTTTTCACACCTTAGCATAGATAGCTAAGTTAAGTTTTGGTTGTCCTTGGAGATTTTACCTCTCCACACCTAATCCAAGGCCCTAGCCTAAGCTATTGGTGAACCCTAGAAAAAGTGTTACTAATATATTTTAGATTAGCATGTTCATTTTAGGGTATTTTCTTACTTAAGGAATGAAAGTGAAACTTATGTTGTTAGAGACTCTTGTAAAAGAAACTAATTAGAACATTGGAAAACAATATTTTACGCTAATTCTACAGATGAAAAAGAGCTTCAATAAAAAAGAATGAACAATCCTTCAAACCTAAAGATGCAATATTTTCTCCTTTCCATGCAAAATGCACGATGCGACTTTCGAGTGAAACAAAAGAGAAAATGAAAGGATTTCCTTTCTTATTTTTATTTTGAAATGCTTTCAAGATGAGAAGAAAACGCAATCCTATGCTAATTTCATTTTCTTTTTCAAAAAATAATGCAAAGCAATGCAAAGAAAGAAAGAGACCTAAAAAACTATAATTTCTTTTTATTTTCATTTTCTTACTATCAAAGAAAAAATAACAAAACATGCTAAAAGATATTGCAAAATACACGATTCATGGCCCCCCCCGGAGCCATGAGGGGGAATTTTTTATAAAAGGCAACTCATTTTTCTTAAAATTCAAGATAAAAATAAGCCAAAAATGCTTGGAAACACAGAGACGTGTGTTGTTCACGAACAGCCTGTGTATGTACAGGGGTTGTGTATAATGAAGAACATGTATGTACATGTGTTGTATAGAGAACAGGGCACGTACACCTCTGTAAATTTTCAAAAAAATAAAAAGTTTGGAAATAAAACTTGGGAAAGGGAAGATGGTAGGCACCTAGAAGGTGACCAGAGACCCAACTTGACATAGAACACTCAGAAAACTCAGAAAGAAACTAAAAGTCAAATCAAACCAATATCTCCCACTAAGACCCTAGCAAGGCTCCCCAGTGGAGTCGTCGATTCTTCTATGGGGAAATTATCCCTAAATTGGGTCTAAGGAATAGGCATAGCGATAACTCCCTTAAAGGACTGATCTACCTTTAATATACCCCAAAACCATATAGACTAAGTGATAAGAAAAAGAGGTAAGAGAGGGTTAATGATTTCACCTTCAATCCTTATGGTTGATGTATACCTCTTCCACTTGTCGTTGCCTCATAGATCATAGATCTCCTCCCAAATTTGAATTGCAAGGGGTTAATAATACAATGCAACAACATATAAAATCTCTAATGATCACTTTAAAATCCTAAATATAGATATAAATGCTCAAATTAACAAAAACATCTAAACATGGGTTTTGGGACAAAGATGGTCTCTTTTATTCAAAATCAAGATAAAAAAGGTTACAACCTTCTCTTGTGACCGCTCTTTGAACCAAGTATGGGGTCCTTTATCGTGGCTCTAAGTGCATCAGTCCACATTATACTCTCACAACCAACATTCAATCAAGGGAAGGAGGAAGGGTTGCATAGGCAGAATGGTTGGAGGGGAAAGATGAGGATGAAATTCAGAGAAAGATGCAAATCTTCGGCAATGAGAGGGAAAGGATTTTGGAAAGTTTTCTTATTGTCTTGTTCATGTGTCTAAATGACTCCCGAAAACCTCTTTTTATATGAGAAAAATATGGTTATTCGGTTTGGAGATGGGATACAAGGGGTAAAATGGTTAGCAAACCCTCCATAGCTTGTAAACTATATTGAAATATGTGCAATTTTATAATTTTTGTAACATTTGGAGGTAAACCTGGGATAGCTAGAATGCATAAAGCATATGTATGTGGGCTAAATAGCATGCAACACACTTGGGTTCGCAGGCTATTAGTGCAGCAGGGTGTGTACACTATCAAAAAGATGGTTTCTTAGAAGAAACCCCAGCAGTATGTTTGGAAAAGTATGAAAATGGATGGGTCAATGTATTGGATGCATAGATGTGGCATTTTTGGAATAGAACAATAACGAAATTTGCTTGTTCATGTGTTGGATCTGGAATCAAAGTATTCTTATAATTCCATAGTCCTTTACTCTTTAGTAAGGTTTCCATGTATGGTTCCCATACTGCATAATTTGATCCATTCAAAATTGTTGGATCAACTTTCAAAGCCATATTTGATATCTAGACAGATCATATTTGTTTCCACAACTTACAATTTGCAAATCAACAACCTAGATTCAATCACACAATAGATCAGACTCAACAATATTTGTGGATATCATGTGAGGTTTCAAACCATTGGCTCTAATACCATTTTGCGGATTGTGTGTAACCTCATATGAAATATACAAATAACATTGTAGACAATCAAAGAAGAAATAATATTTCAAAGAAAAAAAATGGTGTCTAAATACATTGTTATAGCACTTAACCACAACAAACTATGATCAAAACATCACAATGCATATTGGACATCTTTTACACAACAATGACTTCTCCATGATGATAATGACCCATTGGGTCTACTATTTATAGCTTCAATATCTAACCAAATTCCTTGAAATATGGAGGATATTTTCCACATATAATCGTTGATTGTTTGATTTGACTCCGTCAAATCCATGCTATCAACTTGTCTCAACAAGGATGGTTGAATTTACCATCCATGTGTTCAACTTGTATTTGATTGATTGGTTGGTCAAACCACGGACCGACTATCTTTGATTGTTGGTAATATTTATGACTTACAGGTTTGCCGACTACTCGATTGACTGATGTAGATATCTAGTTGATTTCTGAACTGATTGTTTCCATATTTAGGTTTACCATTTGACCAATTGATTATAGGAGAAGTGTGATGAACCATTAGAATTCGATGTTCCATCATCTATTGGTAAGTCACATTTTGAAAATTTCTTTGGATATTTTCCACCTTCACCCTTAGATATTGTATATGTACAACAAGGAGGAGTGAGGGATGAGGACCTCACAAAAGATGCATGAAAAGAAGAAAATTTTGATGGGAGGATCATGCAGATCCATTTTCAAGTACATAAGATGTTGAAGAATTCATAGGAAAAGTACAAGGCTAGACATAACTAACACATAACAAAGAGAACATTCAGAGTGAGAGATAGAGTATGGTTACAACTGAATAAGGAAAGAATACAAGGTCTTGGTAAGAAACTCAAGCCCCTCCTGGATGGTCCTTTTGAGGTATTGTAAAAGGTGGGAGACAATGCCTACAGACATAGTCTACCCCTATACATGCATATTTACTCATTAGTGAATGTGGAAAATCTCAAATTCTACGACCTCTCCATGTTGGATTAAGAGGAGGAGTAGGTCCTACCTTCCATAGAGGATTTAACACCATATGATTAGGTAGTGTTGGTAGAGGACACAATCTTGAAAACACATTCTAGAACTAGAACACATGGGAAGCATGACCTTTGGCAGGTTGGGTTGAAAGGACAAATTCTAGGAAAAACAAAGTGGTACTCCGGGGAGAAGGTAGAGGAAACATTTCCTCACCTCATTCAATAAAGCTTTTGGGCGATATAGATTGGATCATTATATTATTTTTCATATATCTCAATGATTATATTATTTTTCATCTATCTCAATGATTTCAGAGTGAAAAACATTGGAGGAACTAGATTCTAGGGTCATTTTAATGGCAGGTCCCATTTTGAAAAATTAGGGTTTGAAACCTTTCAGAGCCATTTTGATGCATCAAACGACATGTTTTGGGTCAAAAATTTCCTAAAAATAGCTAGGACCTTGTGACACTATTCTACACTTCAAACCTTTCCAAGGGTACAAAAATCTCATCAATAAGAGCTCATATGAAAAGGTTATTCCTATCACAAGTTGACCTACCATGTTGAACACAATGTTACAGGAGGATGCCACAGTAGCCCCCATTACACATGCTTATGGATCTAGCCACATGTGTAATTCAAGAAGATTCTATAAGGTCCTAAACCTTATCACAATTGAGGGTTGAGGAAGTCAAAACCCTACCACTAGATGGATATCTGGATATGTTAAATATCGGGCCACTAGGAGGAGAAGGGTTCCATTTTATGTTATTGTATTTTTTTCCAAAGTAGAGCAGAACAAATGGGAGTGGAAAATTAGAGAGAAAAACAGAGGGGGTTAACGTTCTATAACATCCTAATAGACCACAGGTCTCATGTCACTTAATAGAGCATACCTTCTCCTTTGTACTTGTATTATTTCCATACCAGAGAAAAGAGAGAATAGTAGTCTCACCTTCTAGTTGGGTTTTCTCATCTAAGGTTTTCCGAGAGAAAATCTTTGTCTTATTTTGTGGATGGTCTGTGATTATATTTCATTGATCTCTATTTCCTGCATTTTATCTATTTCATGCATAATCAAAAAATCAGTAACTAAATATTCTGGAATCTAAAGGAATTTAACCTTCATAGTGTAGATTTCAGTTTCATTTATCAGATCTGTTGTGATGAATTGTTCCAATGGAATATCCATGACAATTTACAGATCACCCTAAGCTCCTAACCTACACTAAAAATTGTTTTGTGATCTCTTGTGGTGAAATTTTAGTGGGTTGTTATGGTTGAGTTTTTTGGTGAACAAATCTATGTGATTGTTGTCATGGACAAATATCATTTGTTTTTAAAGGTGTGGAAAGGGTCTGTATAGAACACGTGAGTCATTTCTAATCCTCCTAGATTACTTGCGATCACAGGGAGGGGCGCATACTAAGATGCAATTGATCTTTAAGAGACCTTTGGATGTGTGAAAAAATGCTTTATATGCAAGGATGTAAGTATGCAAAAAGTATTTTAATAGATTGTGTGTAATATTGAAGCATATAGACATCGTGGGGTCCTTTACTTGTCTCGTTATTAACTACTAAGTGCTTTGAGCAATCCTTGCATACTTCAAAAACTACACCTTGTTTGTCAAATATGTGCACATGTGGGGTCCTTACTGATCTTTTAACTTACTAAGTGCATTGCTTTATTAAAATGAAACTATCTTAATTGTGTGATAATGTGTACATGTATGGGTCCTTTCGAAAATGATTTCAAACTTCTTAGGTGTTTTGCTCAACGAAAATGAAACTATCCTAGTTTTTTAATAGTGTGGACATGTATGGGTCCTTTACAACTTCATTAGTTCAGTTTTTTAAGAGAAAACTATGAGGTTCCCAAGGGGATCTAGCCTCACCTAACTTGATTGGTAAAAAATAAAGAAAAGTCAAAGATAAGATATGCACATTTAAGGGTGCTTACTAATCTCTTTAATTTCCTATGTTTGACTGGTGCAAGGGAGATAGAACACCCTTGGAAAACTCTTATTTTATTCCCCAAGATCACTCGAGGGAGTGCGAGTGGAAGAGCATACATAGAGGTGACTAAGAGAGTTTCTAGTCCCAACAACTAAAAACTATTTGCTTTAAAATAAATCTACACAAATAATTCTAATTGTTTCAATTAGCTATCCATGCATCAAAGATAAAAATAGACTTGATTCTTTTTACTTTACTAAGTGTTTTAGGTAATCTACTTACGCATGAAAGAACCCAAAGGAAGTTAGATCAGTTTTACAAAGTGCATTAAATTTAAACCTATGAACTGTATTTTGTGTGGAAATCACAAAACCCAAAACATGTGGTAAAAACTAAGATCCGCGTGAGGGACAGAAACCACGGTAGCGCAGAGTGTGCAATTATGCGCAGATAGCGCAAAACTACATACTATAGAATGCGCAAATGTTGCAACTTTGCACGTCTATTTCTTCGAAATCCACGTAGATGTTAACATGTGACGTAAATAAAAATTCAAGAAAGACTCTGTGAATTGGGGGATTGAGCACTTAAAATAAATACTCAAGGGACCCAGTAAAACCACCTGCAAAACAAAAAACATGAAAGGAATGTGCTCTTGAATCCTATGATGAGAGAATTGAGATTAAGAAAAGCAGTGGAGTCAACAATATATATTCTTGCTTCTTTGCCACTTGGGTGTGCAAAAAGAGAAAATTGAGTGGTAGAATAGACTAAACTATCTCCACCGAGTATTCATGGATTCAGTCTCAAGTTTGCTTCTTTGTCACTTGGGTGTGCAAAAAGAGAAAATTGAGTGGTAGGATAGGCTAAACTATCACCACCGAGAATTCATGGGTTCACTCTCATGTTTGCTTCTTTGCCACTTGGGTGTGCAAAAAGAGAAAATTGAGTGGTAGCATAGGCTAAACTATCTCCACTGAGTATTCATGGATTCACTCTCAAGTTTGCTTATTTGCCACTTAGGTGTGCAAAAAGAGAAAATTGAGTGGTAGCATAGGCTAAACTATCTCCACCGAGTATTCATGGATTCACTCTCAAGTTTGCTTCTTTGCCACTTGGGTGTGCAAAAAGAGAAAATTGAGTGGTAGCATAGGCTAAACTATCTCCACCGAGTATTCATGGATTCACTCTCAAGTTAAGATGGTGGTAGGGAGTTACACACTTGGCATTAATTAGAGAGGGACCATTAATTATTGGTACATTAAGTAGGACAGAGGAAAAGGAGGATGCATAAAAGAAGGAAAGGAACATTATTATTTATTAGGGAAATGCAACAAGAAAAAAAAATAGGGGAAGATGGGGGGCTCTCATGTGCTAGTGAAATAGAGAGAAACACTCATAGTGAAGAGAAGAAGTTGACTCGAAAGAGAGGAAGAAGAAGAAGATGGTTCTAGTTTGGAGAACATTGGGTCGAAATGTGAAGTGGTAAAGACAAGCATGTAGCTACAAGTGTTTAAAGAGAAAGAAGGTTATAATATGAGTCACTAGGTAAAGCCCTTAGAGAAGACAAGACGATGTCGTTTTAGTGTGTTGGTTAAAACTACAAGAGAAGCACTAGGAAGAAGAGCCCATAAACCTTGATCGATAGAACATGATTCCAATTGTAATCGTAGGATATAATCATAGAAAAATGAAGAAGGAAATGAGGGAAAGGGGTTGTAATAGATGAAGCCAAAATAATTCTAGTTGTGGAGCAAAACTCAGTCTTACATATTGTAAGACCATTCTAGAATTAGACTAATGAGCATCCAGTTAGATAGAGCTTGACCCTACTATAATCTCTATTATGGTAGCAATCACTAAAGGTGGCATGCAAGTAGTTTTAAATATGTGTTTAATTAAAAAAGACATGTACTCATTTTATTTCTTTCTTTGAAATTGTATGCATGTGTTTGGTTTGGTTTAAGGATGTATTTGTGTTTGTCACTTATATAAGTGTGTTGTTGGGAGGTGGGAGTTTGCTTTCATCCCTTTAACAATATAAACAAATAATACATTAATCAACTATGAAATTGTCATATGTGAATCGATGTAGTGGAAGTATAACAATGCCTTTATCATTTACTATAACAAAAAATTTGTCGAAGTATAACAATGCCTTTATCATTTAGTATAAGGATGTAGTGGTAGGTTGCTAGAATTTGTCGAAGTATAACAATGCCTTTATCATTTACTATAAATGTTTATAGTGTCAGTTATGAGGAGCACTGCCTCACACACGTGTTACAACAATCCATGGAAAATAACATGGCACCACCTTATGAAGACTATGCATATTGACTCATTTTGTTCTTGGCCCTACAGATCATTAGCGAAATATTTCAAGGACGAATGTTTATTTGAACATAATGATGTAACTACATGCCGAGGCTTGGAATTGTATCAATAAAAGCGAAGCCAATTTTTGGTGATTAAACCTCTAACGGACTCTCGACAAACACGACATCTATCACCTCATACACTACACAAGCTTAACATGTGGCCTAGTGTCTAAAAAAGAGCCAACTTGTGTTCCATAGGGAAACAAATTTCTTAATGTGTGGCTTGGCATTGTTAGAATAACAGACGTTGGCAACGTTGCATCAACGGTAGGAATGGAATCCATAGTTGTCTTAGGAAATCGAGAATACGCATGCATCAAATCTCCCATATGAGGACATAAACTCTATAATAAAAAACATTCAAACACAACTAATAGAAAGCCTTAAATGAAAATACAAAATAATACCTAGCAAAATTAATTAGTAATTTTTTTTTACTTAATTGACGAGGTGAAGGAAAATTATCAAAACAAACCAAACCAACAGATTAAGTATGTACTCAACGACGTTCAAACTTATAATAAATTGTAAATTTCAATTATTGAGAAGTGGTGTATCAGAGCCGAGTGTAAAGAAGAGCTAAGGTCGATTTTTGTTTGCAAAGAGTGGAGGATCAAGGTACCCGAAGTCGAGGGTATCGTTTGAATAAGGAATCCGCGGAGGTCGGATTTAGAGCGCAGTGGAATTCAGATTTGGTGGAGTAAGGAATCTAGGGAGGTCGGATTCAAAGCATAGAGTTTGAATTTTTTAGAGCCCAATTGCAAACCCTTGTGGAGGTCAGAGAGCCTAGTTGTTGTTTTTTGGTGGAGGTAATATTGATGGATATATTCTTTAAAAACAAAATTCCTAAATTCAATTTGAATTCAATTTAGAGGTGTGTGTTTCTTTTGTTGGGGTGAAGACATAATATATCCATTATATATACTCATATGCAACGGTTTGCTAGTCAAGAATATTAATTGACTTGTGTTTGAAAGGTTCAGTATTCATTCTAATGGTGAATGTCTCGAATGCAAGGTTCGAGGTGGATAAATTCAATGGAAAGAACAACTTCGAGTCATGGACGCTGAAGATGAAGGATTTGTTGGTGCAACAAGGACTGCACAAAGCATTTATAGACAAGACAAAGAGACCAACGAGTATGACAGATGAGGTCTGGGAAGATCTAGATTCGAGAGCATTAAGTACCATCTGTTTGGGTCTGGTAGATGAAGTTTTGTTTAATATAATTAGAGAGGAGACAACAACAGGCTTATGGAGAAGAATGGAAACATTTTACATGAAAAAGTCATTAACGAACCGAATCTACTTGAAGAGGTAATTATATAGTCTACGGATGAAAGAAGGTACCAAAATTGTTGATCAATTAAATGTATTTAATACTCAATTATGCCAATTAAATAGTATGGATATAAAAATAAATGAGAAATATAAGGAACTAGCGTTGTTGTGTTTATTTCTTGAGTCTTGGAGTCATTTAGTCACTTCTATTAGCTTTTGCACAACACCCTTGAGTTTGACTCTATTGTGGGAGCTTTGTTGACTCATGAGGTGGGGAGGAAATCCATTTTAAAAACCTCCACACCAGAAGCATTGGTGACTAAATGTCAATCCATATAAAGAGGGGAATCAAGAGGTACGTCTAGATCCAAGTCAAAGGGCAACCTAAAATGTTGATACTAAGGTAAACTAGGGCATCTCAAGAAAAAATGTTAGAAGAGAAAAGAATCCAAGGAAGACTTAGATAAGGAAGCAACTCTGGTTGAATCAAGTTCAAGTATTATCAATGAAGTTTTATTTGTTTTTAGTATCTCACAATACCAAGAAGAATGGTTGTTAGATTCTGGTGCTTCCCATCACATGTGTTGACATAGAAGTTGTTTATCTTCTTACCAATCTATAGATGGCGATGTTATTTTTATGAGAAAAGATATTTCTTGAAAAACCATTAGGATTGAGAGAATTAAGATTAATATGTTTGATGGAATTATAAGATCATTGATGGATGTTAGACATGTACCAGACCTTAAAAAAATCAATTTCTTTGGGAGTTTTTTATTCTAGAGGTTACAGGTTTACAGGTCAAGGTGGAGCACCAGAAGTGTCCAAGGGCATCTTCGTGGTTATGAAGATTACAAAGATTGGAAACCTTTACGAACTTGAAGGAAGAACTCAAGTAAATGAAGTAGAGGTGGTATATAAGGAAGAAAGGTCATCTACTTGTTTATGGAATCAACGACTAGGCCATATGTGAAAGAAACGGTTGGAGCTGGAAATACTAGTAAAATGTAATCTATTTCTAGAATTGCATTCTTTGAATTTCTACGACTTTAACATATTTTTTGGTTATAATGATGGAGATAAGGGATGTAGATTGTGGGATCCTACTGCCAACAAAATCATCAATGGAATATATATGTACATGGAACAATTAGATGTTGTTCAAGATCGCAAAGAGAGATTTGTTTGCAAACTCAGGGAATCATGATGGTTGATTCCTTCATGGTGAAATATATTTTTGTTAAAAGTGAGTATAATCGTTTTGTTTACTTCAAATCTTTCAATGTCATATTCGTTATCTTAGTGTTATATGTTGATGATATGTTTTTTGCAAAGTCCATTCATGGTTGAGATCAACACGTTAAAGGTTTAGTTGGACAAGATGTTTTAGATGAAGGATCTACGAGCAACAAAACAAATCTTGGCCATAAGAGTACATAGAAATAGGAAAAATGATAAGTTGTGGTTATCACAACAAGAGTCTATGGTGAATATACTAATGAGGTTCGGTATGAACATTGTGAAACCGATAAATATCCCTTTATCTTTCCATTGTAAGATTTCTTCAAGTTTTATATCCTTCTAGTAAGGAAGAAAATGATTATAGGTCTTGTGTACCATAAGCTAATACAGTAGGAAAGTTGATGTTTGTGATGGAATGTTCAATTATTTCACGTACAGTTGGTGTTGCCATCAGTGGACACATGGAAAAACTAGGTAAAGATCATTGGGAATGAGTGCTTTGGTATCATAGAGGCATGAGTATCACCTACAATGGTTGCAGTGATTTAGCTTGTGGTTATGTTGATTCATAGGAGGTGGAGTGGTCCATACTGGAGTAAATTGTGCATACATGCTCACACAACCAATATTGTTAGAGAAGTTGTGGTGGTGTTTGGATTCTCTTGGATTGTAGGAAAGGTGATGATTGATTTGTTTGGCTAGATATCGAAAATTGTTGTAGAGGTGGAGATTGATGGGTGGTGACAACAAATCTGTGGGCGGTTACAACTCATTTATTCTTCCTCTCAAAAGTGGTTGTGGTTTCCCAAGTGGTTGGTGTTTCATATCCCTGTAATTGCTTGCAAAATGTTTATTTAAATACATAAACATGTGAGGTGATTTGTATACTTGTAAAACTATTTTCTTTTCACTGGTTGACAGAAGCAATAAAAATTATTTTGTGCGGCATTTCGGTTTTCATTTTCACTGGCTTATCATTCGTGCTCTATTTTCTAAACTTTGTTTGTGCAGGCTCGAATCTATAGCATGGTTCAATATATACATATCAACCCAAGAAACAATACACTGAAAATGCCAAGCACGACTATCGATTCGAACTGTGTAAGAAGAAACATGGTTTCACCTGTCTTACAATAGATTTTTCATTAAAATTATCAGAACTGGAACTATTGGAAGTTTCCATTGTGATGGTCGAACACATGTAAGACAAATTTGAACCCTCAACCTTCAAAAATGTCATTAAAAATAAGAAGCAAGACATAGATGAGGTTGACCTACCGGAATGCGTCCATTTGGTTCCTTATCCAAATTCAACCAAACAACTGTTAGTTCTATTGGAAATAGTAATTACAAGTCAGTGATCTTTACATCTCCGTTGATTTTTTAGTGAGTCGATTTTGTTAGACATTCAGGTAGTTGGAATATTTATCATTCAGTTCTTTTATTTTGCAACTACAATTTATTTAGTTTTTCCTTTTACATTTACGCAAACTTAGTGTAAGTCAGTTGGCAAGCAAGGGAGTTATTAATGGAGTTGATTCTTATCTTTCTCCAGTCCAGTTAAATAGATAAAGAGTCAGTCCAAGTTATTGATGTATTAAAGATGCAGAGAAGTAGAGAGGAAGAAAGAAAAGAGTTGTGAAGAAGAAAAAAACAACAACTTAGGAGTGGAAGAAGTCTGAGAGCATAAGCTATGTGTCTGTAAAGTCAGTAAAGGTTTTTAGAGCTGAATCTCATCACAATTACCGTGTTTTTTATTAGTGCACAACGTCGAAGTTTAATATATATATAACATATTTTTTAGTGTTGTCATACTCACATGTGTTTCTGTGTTTTACTCAGTTTTTGAGTTTATGGGATAATCATAGAACTATATTATTTCTGCATATATAAATCATTCATTAAAGTGTTTTATCATAGAGCGCAGTATTTCAAATAGTTTTCCCACTGAGTGGAGAGTCCCGAGTTTATTCAACGACAAAGATTTGTGACACACAATATTTTGCAACTAGGTTGCATACATTTTTGTTGCTTGTTGTAGATATGAGATATGGTATTAGAGAAAGTTGATCAAAGCGGGTTGATCTAAACAAGTTGATCAAATAAACAATTATGTCATAAGGTGAAGATATGGCTTCTACTTCAAATCTGCAACCTCCCACTTTCACAAGAAATAATTATGAGTTGTGGTCCTTGACCATGAAGGAACTATTACTAGGTCAATATGTATGGGAGATAGTCAATAATGGCTATGTGGGACCACTAGATTAGGCAACATACAATTCCCTCACACAATATGAAAAGGATCCTTTGAAAGATCAAAGAAAGAAGGATGGAAAGGCGATGTTCTACATACATCAATCCATGCATGAGAGCATACTCCCAATAGTTGCATCAGCAAAGCAAGCCAAGGAAGCATGGGACATATCAAAAACATATTATCAAGGTATGGACAAAGTCAAGACTTCAAAACTTCAAATTCTTAGAAGATATTATGAAACTTTTTCAATGAAAGACACATATTCAATATATTCATTTTACACCCATGTCATTGGCCTAATAAATCAGATTAAGTCTCATGGTGAAACCATAGAAGACGTAAAATTTGTTGATAAGGTACTTAGGAATATTCCTCCTAAATTTGATACCCTATTTGTGACTCTGGAAGAAAGCAAAGATCTGCGTCAATTTATTCTAGATGAACTGCAAGCTTCCCTCACTAATCATGAACACATATTGAATAGGTCTAGTATGTCATTAGAGAATGAATTTTCTACGCAGTCATATATCATTCGTGGAAGAGGAAGGGGGAGAGATAACACTAGACACAGAGGAAGAAGTTTTTCTAGAGGTGGATGCAGTAGCAGTCCTGGAAACACTAGTGGAAGAAGTCAAAACCCAAATACTAGTTAGCCGAGTAGTCAGAGAACTTCCAATTCAAAGATTCAGTGTCATTACTGTAAAAAGTATGGACATTATGAATATGATTGAAGGAAGAGACAATATAATTAGAACAAGCAAGGACAAGATCATTCAAATATCACAAATAGTCCCTCTAGTCCTATGTTTATGGTGCGCGATGAAGCAATGCCTATAGTATCACCAGTTGAATGCAATGTTGCTCAAGCAAGTCCTTGTGACATATGGTATTTAGATTCAGGATGCAGTAACCACATGACATGAAACATAGAATTGTTTTATAGTTTGGATAAGTCAGTCCAAACTAAGGTTACACTTGGAACAGACATCCAAGTCACTGTCTTAGGAAAAGGGAGTATACATATTTTAAACAAACAAGGAGAACAAAAAGTTATGCCTGATGTATATTATGTTTCTGGTTTGAAGCATAATCTGATGAGCACAAGACAATTGTTATAGAAAGGATACATAATCTACATGGAAGATAATCACTGTGTGATTATGGACAGATATCCAAGAAACCAACTTATTGCAAAAATTCAGATGACAAGTAACATAATGTTCACATTGACATTGAATCCATCCAAGAATAAAAATACAATTCTAGTTGTTAATAAATAAAAAGGTGCGCAATTGGACAGTGCATTTATAGCAGAAAGTGTGCACAGTTCAAATGAAGAAAATAGTGTGCGCAGTATCAAGAAAGGAAAAAGTAGCACATAAATGTAGGCAACATTCCAATCTGAATACAAGATGATTCTTCGTTATGGAATTTCAGGTTTGGACATTTGAAGTTTGGAGGCTTGAAGATGCTACACACAAAGGATATGGTAAAAGGTTTGTCATTGATTGAAAAACCAGAAAGAATATGTGAAGGTTGCATATTTGGAAAGCAACATAGAGAATCATTTCTAATTGGCAAGTATTACAGAGAAAAAGATAAACTAGAAATTATGCATTTAGATATTTGTGTACCAATGAAAACACCATCTATGGGAGGCAATACTTATTTTATGACATTTATTGATGATTTCTCAATAAAGACATGGATTTATTTCTTAAAACATAAATCTAATGCATTGGGTTGTTTTCAGCAGTTTAAATCACTTATGGAGAAGAAGAGTGGTTATTACATCAAGTGTCTAAGAACTGATAAATGAGGAGAATATATATCAAGAGAATTTTGGAACTTTTGTAAAGTTCATGGCATCTACAAGAAATTTACCGCATGGTATACACCACAACAGAATAGTGTCGCAGAGAGAAAGAAAAAAACCATCATGGAAATGGCATGCAATATGTTGGCAGCCAAACATTTGTCAAATGAGTATTGGGATGAAGCAGTAGAAACTATAGTATACATCATGAACAAATGCTCGACAAAGAGTGTGAAGAACAAAGTTCCTCAAGCAGCCTGGACTAAAATGAAGCATAATGTGGCACACTTAAAAGTTTTTTGTTTTGTCTCATACGCACATGTTCTAGATGAGCTGAGAAAGAAGATATAAAACAAAGGACATAAATATATATATGTTGGATAGTCTAAAGAAACAAAAGGATACAAGATGTATGACCTTGTCACAAGGAGAGTCATAATCAACCATGATTTTCAGTTCGTGGAGAATGAAGCATGGGATGGAAGCATAACAAAGATAGCTGGAATTATTGATGCTATTTAGCATGATGAAATAGAAGAAGAGGTGATTCAAACATCATGTACAAGTCAGTGCGCAGTTCCCTCTACAACTACGATGCAAATCATAGCACAAAATACTCCAGCGAGATCTGTAGATGTGCAGTCTACACCTAGAGTGCAAAAAACACCAGCAAGCAGTACAAGTAGTTCTACATGCCCATATCCAACTTTAGCAAGTCTATTACTGATCCAGATGGATCTCAATGGACATCCACCTCTTCGACTGAATCACCATTTTGAGCCTGTGGTTTTGATAAACCATGATATTCACCCTTTTGATGGGGAATGGAATGTAATGTCATCTTCATTTGTTAATTACATACATCATTTAATGATTTACTAGTGGTCATATGTACATGCCTACAACATACCGTTAATGCGCCGGATCCCATTAGAACTCTACAGTTAAGTGCGCTTAGGATAGAGTAGTACTGGGATGGGTCATCGCTCGGGAAGTCCTAGTTTTTTACATGCCTATGACATTTTATAAACTTATTCCAATTTATCCCACATGCATCATGACAATTGTTCTCCTCTCACTCTCTCATATATAATTGAGGTGAAGGAGTCCCTTTAAGCATGCAATGGAGTGTGATGTAAAGCTTCTTATGAATGAAGCATAGCCAACATCTCTCTCTTTTTAGAGATAAGCTTCCCCATTTTTTCAGTTTGTGTTCTACAATGTTTTTCTATCTTATTTAGTAATAGAAAATGGGTTTCAGTGTATTTATGTGTTCTCTTCTGTTTTTTTGTGTATTTCATTGTTATATCTTGGTTATATTTATACCTTTATGTCATTCTCAAAATAATCTGGATCAGTGGTATTAGAGTAGTCTGCTCCTTGTCATTTATCAGAGCAGGTCCTCAATGAGATCAAGCTATATAGATTTGGATCTTAAGCTAGTTTCACTTGAGGGCAACCACTCTTGTTATCCCAAGCAACCTTACATGGTTGAAGAAAATAGATATAATAGAGCAGGATATCCTTTCAAGATGTTTCTCAAGGAATCCCTCGTGTGACAAAGGAACGAGATGATGGACAACTTCACTTAGATCCTTTGAAGACTACTGATGGTGGAAGTTGAGGCATCTTCAATAAGCAACCATTTCTCAAGCGAAACACCCTTCAAGGTACAAGTAAATTTTAATATCCCCTTATTTGAAGGCTAGATAGATGCAGGTTCTCTAGAAAAATAGTTGAATCTACTAGAAGGTTATTACTCTATCCAAAAAAAATTGGATAGTGAAAATATCACCTTCTCTCTCCTTAAATCCCTTCCCCATGGTAGAGATTGGTGGGAAGGTTACTGGGAGAGGTACACAGCGGATGAATCTACACTATTTTGGAGAGAACCACTTGGGTGGCTTTTGTAGATTCCCTAAAGGAGGAGTTCTACCCTGTCAGAAACTATGATGACCAATACATGAGATGGACAACTTTGTGTTAGAAAATAGACCAGACGGTGTCAGATTACACCAACATATTTCATACCTTGATAGTGGAATCCAAAATAACATCATCTCAACAAAGGTTTTCAAGTAGTTGGATTTTCCAATAATACCACATCCACAACTATACAACATCGGGTGGCTTTGCCAGGGTCAATATCTTCATGTCAGCCAATAGTGTAACCTGTCATGCGACATCAAGCCCTGCAAGGATGAGGTATTGTGTGATGTTTCCCCACTGGAAGTCTATGATGTTCTATTACTCCAACCATATATGTGGAGGTGTCATGTTGTTTATGAGTCTTGACCCTGTAGCGTCATTGTTACTCTGGGGGGTCAGCTATACTAGATACTAGAGGTAGTTCCGACTATTTTCCCACCAAAACAATGCCACAAAGTAAGCTTTCATAATGCAAATTTTATCCTCTTCGAAATCCAATTAGAAGGTGAACAGAAGGACACTGTAACCACTTCAACCTCATCCAAAGAGCTTTCTATCCAGCAGAAGCATATCAACAAAATTGAAAATGAGTATCAAGATGTTCTTGTTGCACCTACGGGGGTGCCTCCACACTGCCCAGTCAAGAAAGTTTATAACAACACCCTTCATACTCTTCATGTTTCATCTTCACCGACAAAGTCCTCCCACACTCAAGTAGATCATGCAACTAGATTGGTTGAACAGATCCAAACCCTCGTGACATCCTTTAATAAGCTGAGCAGGACAACTTGTTCAACAAGGCAAGCAACACACCAAGCTTTATATTTTACATAAGTCTCCTCATCTCCCAAGGGAACTTGACACAATGGGGTCCATTGCTTTCTAAGGGTGGAGGAATGATTCAGATGGATCTCAGTGGCCATCCACCTCTTCGACTGAATCACCATTTTGAGCATGTGGTTTTGATAAACCATGATATTCACCCTTTTGGTGGGGAATGAAATGTAATGTCATCTTCATTTGTTAATTACATGCATCATTTAATGATTTCATAGTGGTCTTATGTACATGCCTACAACATAACTTTAATGCATCATATCCCATTAGAACTCCACAATTAAGCATGCTTAGGCTAGAGTAGTACTAGGATAGGTCATCGCTTGGAAAGTCCTAGTGTTTTACATGCCTATGATATTTTATAAACTTAGTCCAATTTATCCCACATGCATCATGGGAATTCTTGTGAATGAAGCATAGACAAAATATCTTTCTTTTTAGAGATAATCTACCCCATTTTTCTAGTTTGTGTTCTACAATGTTTTTCTATCTTATTCAGTTATAGAAGTTTGGTTTCACTGTATTTTTGTGTTCTCTTCTATATTTTTGTGTATTTCATTGTTATATCTCGGTTATATTTCTACCTTCATGTCCTTCTCAAAATAATCTAGATTAGTGGTATCAGAGCAGTCTTCTCCTTGTCATTTCTCAGAGTAGGTCCCCAACGAGGTCAAGGTATAGAGATTTGGGTCTCGTAGAACAAATGGAATGTTTATCAAATGGATGTACAGTCAACATTTTTGAATGGACATCTAGAAGAAGAAGTGTATGTGGCAAGGCTATGAGGGTCCAAGACAAAAGAACAAAGTGTATAGATTGAAGAAGACACTGTATGGATTAAAGCAAGCTCCCATTGCTTGGTATAGTCGCTTAGATTTATATCTCACACAAAATGGATTTCAAAGAAATGAATGTGAGCCAACACTATACATCAAAGGAAATGAGCAAGGTAATATGTTAATTGTTTTCTGATATGTAGATTATTTGATTTTTATAGGTGATTTTCGCATAGAAGAATTTAAGTCAGTCATGAAGGATGAATTTGAAATCACTGATTTGGGGCTTATGAGATATTTTCTGAGTGTTGAAGTTCACTAGTCCAAAGTTGGTATATTTATTTCACAATCTAAGTATGCACATGAAATCTTGAAAAGATTCAATTTGATAAATTCCAAAGCATCCCCAACACCTATCATAACAGGAATGAAGTTAAGAAAGGAATATAATGGGTCCAAGGTGGATCCCACACTGTTTAAAAGATTGGTAGATAGTCTTATGTATCTAACAACAACAAGACCTGATATAATGTATGGAGTGAGCCTAATTTCAAGGTTCATGGAAACTCTAAAAGAATCACATTGGAAGGAGGGAAAGAGAATTCTGAGCTATGTGAATGGAACAAAATATTTTGGCATTTTGTATTCTACTTCAGAAGATTTCATAATTATTGGATACACTGACAGTGATTGTGGAGGAAACATAAATCACAAAAAAAAGCACCTCTAGGTACACATTTCATTTTGGAACAAGTATGGTGTCATGGGCATCAAGGAAGCAACCCATAGTGACTCTTTCTTCAACAGAAGCAGAGTACGTCTCAGCTACAAGAGCAACTTGTCAAGCCGTATCGATGAGAATGATGTTGAAATATTTGTTGCATGAACAACATGAACCAACAATAATGTTTTGTGACAACAATTATGCCATTATGTTATCAAAGAATCATGTGTTTCACAAGAAAACCAAACATATTGATACAAGGTATCCTTTTATCAGAGAATTGATGAATAACAAAGAGACGTGTTTAGAGTTTTGCAAGTCAAAAGAACAAGTCAATCAGTCAATTTTGTGAGACAATCAGTCAGTCAAAAGATTTGTTAGTCTGTTTTGTCAATATGCTTTTTCAATCACTCGATTTTGTGAGACAATCAGTCAGTCAAAAGATTTGTTAGTCTGTTTTGCCAATATGCAAATACAATTTATTTAGTTTTTCCTTTTACATTTACTCAAACTTAGTCTAAGTCAGTCTGCAAGTAGGGGAGTTATTAATGGAGCGGATAAGTAGTAAAGAGTCACTAGAAGTTATTGATGTATTAAATGTTGAGTCTGTTTTTTAACTTCTGTAAGAAGTTTCAGTTTTATCTATATATGTCCGAGTATGTAGTTAGTCAAAAAAAAATGCAGAGAAGTAGGGAGGTAGAAATGACGAGTAGAAGAAGTCTGAGAGAGCACAAGCTCTATGTCTATAAAGTCAATAGAGATTGCTGGAGATGAAGCTCATCACAGTTATCATATTTTTAATTAGCATGCAGCACTGAAGTTTAATATATATATCAAGTATTTTTTAGTGTTGTCATACTCCCATGTATTTCTGAGTTTTACTTTGTTTATGAATTTATGTGTTAAGCATAGCAATGTTATTTATGCATCTATAAATCGTTCAGTAAAGTGTTTTATCATGAAGTATTTCAAATAGTTTACCCATTGAGCTGTGAGTCCTGAGTGTATTCAACCACAAAGCATTGTGACGCGCAATATTTTGCAACTGGGCTGCGCACATTTTCATGCGCGCTGTAGATCTAAGATCGGTGTCAAATTTAGTCATGGCTTCTCATTTTCCTTTCATTTTAGAGAGGCAAGTGACCTCTTATATAAATGCAGTGGACAACCGCGAGCTAACAGCTGTTTGGTTGAATGCAGATAAAGAACCAAATGGACTCGTTCCAGTAGGTCAACTTCATCTATGTCTCGCTTCTTAATTTTAAAGACATTGTGAAGGTTGAGGGTTCGAATCTGTCTTACATATGTTCGACCATCACAATGGCAACTTCCAATAGTTCAAATCAGTGTTCTCAAATGGGCTGTGGTTTCCCAAGAAACTGGTGTTTCATATCCCCGTAAATGCTTACGAAATGTTTATCTAAATACAGAAACATGTTGGGTGCTTTGTATACTTGTAAAATTGTTTTCTTTTCACTGGTTGACAGAAGCAATAAAAACTCTTTTGTCCCCCATTTATGTTTTCGTTTTCGCTGGTTATCATCCCTGCTCTGTTTTTTAAACTTTGTTTGTGCAGTCTACAGCATGGTCCAATATATGCATATCAACCCTAGCAACAATAATCTGAAAATGCCAAGCACTACTAACAATTCCAACTGCGTAAGAAGAAACCCGGTTTCGCCTGTTTTACTATAGATTCTTCATTAAAATTCTCAGAACTGGAAGTATTGGAAGTTGCCATTGTGAAGCAAGACATAGATGAAGTTGACCTACTGGAATGCGTCCATTTGGTTCCTTATAAGCAATCAACCAAACAACTGTTAGTTCGCGGTTGCCCACTGCGTTTATATAACAGGTCCCTTACCTCTCTGAAATGAAAGGAAAATTAGAAGCCAGGATGAAATTTGACACTGATCTTGTCCCAGGTCAGGGTCAAATATTCCCATTCACAAATTCGAAATTCCCCGTCAAGTATTACAAAGACTGGAGGGCAGAAACCCCGAGACAAGGATTAGACGGTAGCGTTGCATCAACAGCTGAAATGAGTCCCATCCGAGGATATAAGTTTCATAATGAAAAACGACTTACAACGTAAAGAAATATGGAAAATATATTTCATTTATTATGTAATTCGTTAGTGGAAATAGATTTCATAATGATAATGAATGCTAATGAAAACGGGTAGGAGTATGAACTAAAATTCCCTGTGAGGAGCTCGTTTTTTTGGGACAAAGAAATACAAACACGGGAACTTCCTCAGACTTAAAGGTGAGTGGAAGTCTACTTCTTTATTAACCATAAGTTGGTTATTTTAGGTGATTTTATTTTTCTTGAATAATGGTGATAAGTCAGTTTACTTTTGTGAATAACAATTAATGATGGATGAATAATAAAAAACCCCTTAATTTAAACATTCTTGTTTTCATTCTTTCTCGAGCATATTTTCCTGTGGATTTTGTTAGAAATCTGGTCATAAATTGTTAGAACTTAGATTTAAGTGCTTAAATTTGTATAATATGAGCACCCCAAGTTTTTAGGGGGATGAATCCATTGATGCATTCAAAAATGCAATTTAAACAACAAAAATGGATAATTTTAACCATTTATATCACCAGATTCAAATGAAAAATACAAAAACCTAAAACAAATATACAACACCTAAAAACAATTCCATCAAAAAATAACAATTGAAAAGTGTTGGAAACATGCCAATGAATTTCCTCATGCGGTCACATCCACATGCATGGAGCTATGTTAATGTGTATGCATGCAATATATTTATGAGGTGCTCGTGGTAAATGCAATCTATTTATGAAGTGTTTGTGTAACTATGTGATCTATTCATGATCAGTTTTGAGTGATAAATGTTATATATGAAATCATACCCATAGAGGTGTGAGTACAATGTGAGTACAATGTGTAGTGAGTGTGTGAGAGCAAGACACAATACTAAGGTGGTGTGTGTATGAGAGGAGAGGATGGTTGTATGCTTGGGTTGGCTATTATAATTCTCCCTTGAATATAAGAATATCGATAATCATTCCCTGTGGTTTTTTCCCTCATTGGGTTTCCACATAAATCACTGTGTCAAGTGTATGATTGATGTGCTTGCTTTGATGCGTGTTTAATCTAGCTCGTTTATACTCTGCTTTTGTGCTATGTTTTGCTTCCGCTGCCCAACAAGTGGTATCAAAGCACAGATTTGAAGGATTTGAGAACGAAGGAGAAAACAATCCGATTGTTGGATATCAAAGTAGGTTAACCGAGCCGAGCATATTTGTGTGAGTTCAAGAGAGCCATTGGACGAGATATTCTATGTGAAAAAAAGAGCATCCAATTTCATGTTGTGAGGGCGAGTTTCTACGGAAACCGAGGCAAGATGATCCATGTGTCGAGTGCATGAGGGTGATAGTTTCTTTTCTATCGTGGGCCAGCCCTGTCAAGGGAGGCGATAATTCATTCGTAAACTTCATGTGGAGTTGAATTGCGAAGAGCATCGCGTTGTACACATTCTTGGAGGCTTGATAGCCCTAATTCAAATCTCATCACTCTTTGAGGTATATGGGAGGATCGATATGGGTGGATCATCGCTCTTTACATCCTAAGGAAAACGTGATATGCGTGGATAATTCTCAGATCATTGACAATGTTTAATGGAGGGAGCGATACCCATGGTGAGGGTATGTTATTCACATGAGGTATGAAAGCAGATTCTTCGTTTCATTAAGCTCAAGACATATTTTTTAAAGGATCTAATTTATTAAAGGATAATAGAATTATGCACATGAAGAATCTTTTTTATCATGCACATGGGAGGATCGCTTTGGTAAACTAAAATGGGTGGATGATGTTGTTGGAAGATTGGTTGTTGTCATTGATGTCAACCCTAGTCATGGGTTTTGGACCACAAGATTGATGAAGTTATTTGGACATGAAGGAAAATGCACATGGAGATACAACACCCATGGATGGATAGTATACATCATGTTGTTTCTGATGGTATGTGGCACGTCATGTGGATCCTCATGGTTCAGGAGAAATG
This sequence comes from Picea sitchensis, assembly GCA_010110895.2. Lineage (NCBI taxonomy): Eukaryota > Viridiplantae > Streptophyta > Pinopsida > Pinales > Pinaceae > Picea > Picea sitchensis. The sequence goes on along the minus strand of SNQJ01S0005888.1, from coordinate 152,742 downwards.
AATTTTTGAAGATGACAAAGTGAATTGAAGAAGGAAGTACATGTAGGCCCTGAAGATAATTAAAGAAAAGAATTACAAAATAAGAAAGTGTTAGGTCGGCCCTAATGTTAAAAGGAAGTGACATAAATGGTAT
>SNQJ01S0005888.1:128061-151838 GCA_010110895.2 Picea sitchensis | reverse complement strand
ATTGATTATTTCTCATATATTGTGCATGGTGTATTGTGGTGTATTGGTGTAAATCTTATACTATTGTTCATTTCTCATTGGATATAGTTGAATGGTTTAAGTATAAGTTGAAAAATGTTTTAAATTGTAATCGATACTGATTCACCCCCCTCTCAGTATCAACAGATGTTTTAATAACTTATTTGTTTAGAGGTGGAGCTTATTTGTTTTGGTAAACGGTTTTGAATATTAAATATTTTTTAAAAATCATTTAACTAATGTTTTAGGGTTCAACCTTGAACAATATAAGATAGTTCCTTCATAATAGGAAGCTTAGTATTTATAAGATGTAGTTTTGGGTGGTTTTGTGCTAATGGAAAAAGTGCAGAGTTCTAAGTTTGAGGTGAAGAAATTCAACGCAAAAATAGCTTTGAGCTATGGAAGCTTAACATGCAGGATTTTATCGTACAACAAGGCAACGGCAAGAGAGGTGACGGTTGAGTCACCGTGAAAGAAAAAATAAATTGTATTTACATTAGAGTTGTAAAAATTATTGATTGCATGTAAATGGGAATATGTCTGTAAGGCTTCGATAGACATGCATATCCTTGGTTTATCAGGTCACCTATGAAAAGTCTAGACATAGATTTAGGAAGATTGAAGATGTGGGGGGGAATGTATGTTGGGTTAACCTTGACTCGGTGAAAGAGTTAATGAGTTAAATATTGTTTTAGGTCAAAGAAGGTGGTTTTTCAGGTCCATGTGTTTTGGGTATGCCGTGGTATTGTGTTCATGGATTTTCATGTAATGAATCCTATAAAAGGCTTGGTGAAATCCATTGTAAATGGGCCTGGAGGTAAGCGGTAAAGGATTACTTGGTTGATTTGGTCGGATTTGGTCAAAGTTGTTCGAATGCAAAGTTTGAGGTGGAGCAGTGTGTCCAATTTAGAAAGGTGGCTCTGTAGAAAGGCTGATGTATTGATAGTTCAATCAAATGTTTGAGAATGTATGATGAAGGTAAGTTCATATCCATGGAACTTGAAAAGTATTGCAAGGAAGTTGGGATCGAATATGCATGTTCAGTAAGCCAAGTTGTAGCAATAGTTGTGAGAAAAAACAATTGTGCTATCTGGTAACTCACTCACCATCGGTTGCAAAAGACAGGAAGATTCAGGAAGAGGTATCAACAGGTCATCTGGTAATTACTCAAATGTCAAATTATTCGGTTGTGATGCTTATGCTTTTTTATCAGGAGTCTATGATAGGACCCTAATCAAACAAGTAGATATTTGATATGGTGATGATGTTAAGGGGTGCAGACTGTGGGATCCTACTACCCACAAAATCATCATGGAAAAATATTTAGTGTTTGATGAATATCCTTTTATAAAATCAAACATAGTAAAATATGAAAGGTTCAATGAATGGTTGGTAGCAGAAAGGTATTTGGAAGGTATTGATTTCCATGAAAGTTTCTCACCATTTGTTAAAATCTTGTTTCTATTCATGTTGTGTTAGCACTAGTTGTGATAGTATAGCTAGATGTTAAAACTGTTTTACATGGAGTTTTTGGACAAGGGGATGTATATGGAACAACCAGAACGGTCAGATCATAATCGCAACAGAATATTTGTTTGCAAATTCAAAAATCATTGTATGTCCTGAAGCATGCTAGGAAAATGGTACAAGATGGTTGATTCTTTCATGGTGAGCAAAATTTTACAGGAAGTAAGTATAACCATTGTGTTTATGGTATATTCATTATCTTGTTGTTATATGTTATGCTTGTTGCAAGAACAAGCATGTTTGAGGTCAACAGGTTGGATCAGTTGGTTAGGACGTTTGTTATGAAGGATCTCAAAGAAGCAAATATAAATCTTGGGCATGGAAATACATAGAGACAGGAAATATGGTAAGCTTGGTTATCACAACATAAATATGTGGTGAAGATACTCAGGAAATTCAGTATGAATAATGTGAAATTGGAAAATTCCCTTTGGATTTCCATTGTAAATCCTCTTCAGGTTTATGTCCTAATTGATGAAGAAAAAAAGGGTTATATGTTTCGAGTATTATATTATAATGCTAGTAGGAAGTTTGATGATTGCGATGGAGAAATGGTGAGAATTTCACATGCAGTTGGTGGTTTCAGTAGACACATGGAAAAACCAGGTCAAGAGCATGGAAATGGGTGCTTCAAACACATAAGCACAAGTATCACCTACAGTGGTTGCAATGATTTGGTTTGCGGTTATGATTCATGAGATTCAAACAAGTTCATTGTTTTATTAGATAGGTTACTGATGGAGACATAATGGTCCATACTGGAGTGAATCGTGCATGTATGTTCACGTAATCGTATTGCTAGAGAAGTTGTGGAGCTATGATGGTGTTTGTCTTCTCTTGCAGGAAAGGTGATGGATGAATTAATTAAGGGTATGATATATCAGGTAAATTGTTTTCAAGGTGGATATTGTTGGAAACATGCCAATGAATTTCCTCATGCGGTCACATGCACATGCATGCAGCTATGTTAATGCACGTTCATTGTTATGAGGAAAATCTCTCTATGGCTAGGGTAAACCACAACAGATGGAAATGACTACAGAAATCAACTCTCTTCTCAAGTATGCTATATAAACAAATATGATAGAAAGACAAGATAAATGGCCTACCTCTTCCAGACGTTCAATGAAGTCCACCGTTGAGCACTTGACCCAAAGAAATATACCTGCAACTAGTCCTCAACAACCAAGCGAAGAAAGTATGTGGTGATATTATATAATGTTAGCACATTCAACAGCATAATCCATTAATAAACCTGACAAATACGGCCATGGAATAATAATTCAATATATTTGCAAGATATCAATTGGATGGGAAAATAGTATTTCTATTAATATATGATCAGCAGAAGAGAAAATCTTACAGACTTTTGTGTCGGAACGGTTCGAAACTGAGAAACTAAGTTCCTTCCAGCTGGGCCTCCACCACTTCAATCCTCCACCAAAGGCAAGCACATGATAAAGAAACAATGAGGTTCTCAATCAATAAGGGAAGAGATTGGGGGTTGAACACTGTGTTTAGACTTAAAGGATAAAGGGATACAAACTCAATATGAAGTAAATAATTTCTCCAAAGTAACTTTTCTCTCAAAGTTCAATTCTTTCTCTTCTTTCCATAGCTCGGAATTGGCCCATTTATAGCCTTCAAAATGGAACTGAAGGACTGAGTCAAAACGTTTCCAGTATATGGAAGGCCAAAGATCATAGATCTCCTGTCGTGACATGGAAACCCGACATTGATTTTCATTTTCTGGCACAAATCTCGATGTACGTGGGATGTACTAGAGAAGCCTGCGTATACGCATGTTGTATAGTAGGCAAGGTGCGTACATGTGGAAAAATATTTATTTTTAGCTCTGGATTTTACAAACATGGATAATAAGTCTGCATGGGGAAATGGAAAAAGGCCTTCTGTGCAAGATTGCATAGGTTGAGGAAAATTTCAATATAACAGATGCCCCCTAATGTGTGAGATCATAGGACTATCTGCGATGGCTGAAATACATTATAAACAACCCAGAAGTGGAGTGGTAGGGGACTAGTTGGACGAACTAGTTGCTCATTACATTTTGCATTGACTTTTCATACATGGCTGCCAATAAAATTACACTGCAGATCCATGTAAAAATATACCAAACAAGTGTTCATGGCCATGAATAGGAGAATACAAATGCGGTTACATGCCAATAGTTGTCATAGTCACGAACAAGGCCCAGTAGAACCAGTCTCAAAACCAATCTGAAGATATTTGTATACAATGGAGTACAATATGATCTCTCATGATCACTGAAGTGATATAGGTATTGGTTCAATGAAAAAGAAGCAACAACTCAGGAAAGTTGTGGCCACATAGTGATGTCTTCAAGTCTTATACATAATCTGCCAAAGGTGAAAGTCTACATCATGTGAATAAAGGGGTTGAGGTCGAACATAATGAGACATTGTTTGATTACCGGTCATTGAGGTATACCGTTAAAAAACACGAGACAACCTACCGATAATGAAAGTAGGTATCAATGCATTGAGTACATTCTTACAAGTGTGAATAAAGGATTCTGTGTTGAACACCTGAAGAATCCATCGCTCAGAAGACATTGATGTATTCCCAACTGTCGATGGTGAGAGAGCCTGCCACTGATGATTGCAAGCCTTAAGGTACTCATAAGACTCTAGGTCTCATTTCCACAATAGATGAGCTGAAGTCGATGGAAGGAGACTCGTTGAAAGGAGATCATTAAGGCATCTCTCATCAGTCATAATGAGGTACAAAGCAAGAGCTTCATGATTTGGTGGAAATCGGATGAAGAACCTGTTCACGAACCAACGACCTTGTGCGTCTTTTGCGTGTGCCAAGTGAAAGAGGTACACGAAAAATACCCTTTGAATAACATCCAATGATGAAAACCACTGACAAAGGTGAGGAAACCACCAATAAGGCTAATGGAATCCAAGCCACTGCATGAATTCCAATGTGTGAATAGATGTCTTGTCGTCGAACACAAGGGAAACCACCCAGTCAATGACCAATGATGAAGTGTCGATTGTTGGATTCAAGGTTACCTACCAAAAGTAGGACCAGGGTGCATGATAGGACTACAATATCACATGATTCTGAGACAAACTAAGGGTATGGCCAATGTGCAAAGTCAAGAGTTCTGAGAAGTGGTCGATGCAGGTTGATATACTTCCTTTGAACAAGATCATGAGACATATGGAAGACTCTGGCAACATAGAATCAATGATGAAACCATGAGATGAAAGAGGCATCAATAAAAATCTCTATAGGGACTGGAAGAGTAACCAGTCAATAGAGAAGACTTTGTAATGAGCTCAGCTTCCTAAGGCCATGCTAATCCAAAAATTATGATGAAAAATGGACTCAATAACTTTGTACTCTGTTCAAAGGCAACATGACTGCTACCAATATAAGATAATACTCCCTTCCCACCCGTCTTTTTTTGTTTTTTCATAGACAAATGAATGCTATGATACAGAGGAGGAAACGAGTGTCGCAAGTAAGAAAAAATAGTTCCAGCAGTGGAACGTACTTATGCTCAATGCAAGGAGATGCATGCAGGAGATGGAGACTTGACAAAATGTTCCCTCCTAGGTATACGGTGTCAATTTGTGAAGGATACAAACAAGGCTCTGCTTGGTTGAGGATGCAAAAAATGCCGAGGCAAACAATTTATAATGCAAAGCGAGAACTGGCTATAGGCTCAATACTGCAAGAAAGGGCATGATATGCAATCACAACTTAACACCAAAAAATGTCTTTTTTTATTATTTTTAGTCTACTTGGTGTGAAAAAGGGATAAACTTGTGCCAAATAGATGTATTTTCAAATCCAATTTACGAGTGTGAAAGAGACAAGTTCACTCGGCAATCTTTTCACTTTTTGATAACAAGTCGGAAAAGAGCTTAACTAAGACTCACGACCTTTCAAGTCCAATTTAACGAGTGTGAAAGGGACAAATCACTAGACAATATTTTCGCTTTTTGATGATGAGTTGGAAAAGAGATTAAATTAAACTCAGTTGAGAGTCCTCGGGGTATACGGCAGCATGTTTATGAGTGAGAAATGAGGCTCAAGATAAATTCATGTACGAGCTATGAAGGACTCCGGGTCCTATGGAAAAAATATCTGCATGGGAACCAAGTGAAGTAGGGAATCTAACTATTTCACCCATGTTTGGTAAGTCTCTACGACTTGGTAATGACATGACTTATAGCAGATGGAAGATTCTATGTCGCAACAAATGGATTCGTACCTAAGGCATAAAAAGTGACAGATATAGGATAATGCGAAAATCCATGATGGAATCAATACCTATCCTATATGTTGGGTAATGAAAATACCCGCCCATGGTGACGAACGACCAACATAACATTGAAATCCACAAGAATCCCTGGTAAAAACTACAAAAACCAACTCAATCCACCTTTTTATTAGTCAATTAGGGAAAAACAATTCTTAAAACTATAGAAAGTGGGTAAACATTGTTTATCAATATTAACAAAACCAAAAATTACTACACCATTTTGATTTTTAACCCAAATAGTGCAAATTGGACCAAAATACCTCTGAGATTCAAACGATGATCGTGGGAGCATCAGGAAACAAAATCAGAAACCATCTAGACCAGGTAACTCTTATTCCCTTCCTCTTCATTTCAAGTGGATTAAATTTTTAAATTAAGTTCCAAATTTTTAGTAATTGAGGGCGTAAAATGTGAAATTCGGTGTATGCGGGTTGTCTCCTATCGGGTCACGTATATGATGAGTTACACGTGCTTGTGAAAACTTAAGGGCACATATAGCCAGCCCTATACGCGACTATAAGTGAATAAAATCGCGTACAGGCACACAAACAATGAATTTTAAGGATGCTAACTCAATTTTTGACTTGTCCTTAGCAGGATGGTTCTTGAATGGAGAGAAAGAGAGCACGAGGAGGTCGATGTTGTTGTGGATCGAGATCCAAGGACCCAAATGGCCTTAAAGAGATCTGGATTATATAAATTTTGGGCACTCAAAGGAATGATGGCCTAGGTGAGGTCGCGTAAGATGCTTGTGGGTTACTGGGACCCTGAGAGTGAAAACTTCAACCTTGATGGGCAACCATTGAGGATTGAAGTAGAGGATATCTAATTTTTCATTGGATTATCACGTCTAGGATAGGTTGTAAACCTTAAATCATGGGGAACAGGGAGAGGAATGAAAATAAAGGAGTACATCGACGCCCATTGTGTAGCAGGGACCACGAAGGTCGGGAGTCAACTCCCTATACGAGCAATAAACAATATCATCCTGAAGATTATTGTCCTTGTATTGACCAGAATCACAGGTTCAACCTCATTGCACCAGGCATTGAGGTCTCTCATGTTCTATGCAGTGTAGTGTATGAGACCCATATTATATGACTGGTGTACCTCACTAGTGAAAAATATGAAGAGCCAGTTGTCAGAGTGCAAACAGGGGAGTAAGAGGAATTTTGGGTTTGCCTCTATCCTATGCAGTTTATTTTTCGAGCAGGTTCCAGGTTTGGGACCCAGAGTCGAGATTCTTCCTAGAGGACCTCGCGATCCAGCCATGGCATGATGGACCGAGGTAATGAGGTGGCAGAGGGGAGGTAGCGTGCCCATACCCTACAACGAGGATTTATTTTACTGGTGGCAGTGACAGGTCATTGCCCTAGATGACTATCCCTATGCAAGAATTGACCTCAGAGGAGATCAGGACATGCCACTCCCACCAGGGACTGCCTACGGTGACATAGGTATGTCAAATGTTTTTAAATATTTTATTTTTTTGTATTTTTGTGTAGTAGAACAAAAATATTTTTGTATGGTGCTTAATTACTAACTAGGCACTTGTGTAACGTAGACGTGGGTTCACGATGACCGTAAGGGTTTCCTCGACATCGACGAAGGAACCGAGGAGATAAGACAGCGAGAGGAGAAGCTAAGAGAGTCCTACAAAACGTGCAGGGAAACTTGTCTCGTTTGAGTCGGAGGATTTGTTGGTTGTGGAGCCTGATTATCTTCCTGATGCAAAGGTCCTTTGCTTTCAGCCGTGTCTATACCCCATGAAGTATTTACACTCCGGTATAGTGTCTACCCATGAAGTGGCCCCACACTCGAATTATGTCTGAGTCTTCCGCAGCGGGAAGTGGGAGAAGTACCCCCTGAGTCTGAGGGCAAGTGGGGGTTTGGGAACATGTATCGCTCTGCCTTATAAAGTATATTGTAATTTCATTGTAAATGCGGACCGTTCATTATAAGATTACATGAGATCTAGCAGTGCAGGGTATGTTAGGGTTTTGCCCTAGAAGGAAACCCTCTTTATGAGAATTTATTATGACTAAGTATGTGTGAATATTGTGATACGAGAGAGGAGGCGGCAGAGAGAAAGGAGAGGAATTTACAATGGGTTTTTTTGTAGGTTACATCCCTTCATTTACTGGATAATAAAGGAAAAGGATACAGCTTAATTTCTACGGTGGGCGGATAATAATAAAGGAAGGACCTGGCAATTTCTCTGGTGGACGTAGCCCACACTGGGTGAACCACGTAAATCTGTGTCTCTCTTGTATTGTGTGTCTTCTGTGTTTTTGTTTCTGCATTTGTTTTATTTTATTGCTCCGCAGTCTTGTTTTTCTAACAGGATTCCCATGGTTCTGGTAGAGGATATGTCTGAAGCCCTGCAGCGATAGGTGGTTGGTGTACCCAAAGCTTGGGTACGACTCTTTTAACATCTCACAAAGTTCATAGTTTGTTACCATGACACAAATCTAGCACCATAGGCGTATATGTCGTGGATATTGTAGTACCAACTATATATGTATTGAGGGTATTGACCCCAATTTTGTACTAAAAACACCATATTTTTTTAAATATATATAAAAAGGAATCTTAGGTTTACTTATATTTTACAATGTGTACATTGATGATATGGTTTTCTTTGCTTTAGTTATGTGACAAATGCCAATCTAAAATGAAATTATCATAAGCATTAGATACATGATTAGAACTCCTAGGAATGTGATAGTATGTAATAAAATCAAACTGTCATTCTAAAAGAAGTACCCATAAGAATCGTCGAAGTAAAGTAGGATCATGCATGCGGTAACTGTCATTTAACTGACATACTACTAACTAGGAATCCAGACGAACCTCTAATGAGCGAACACCATGTGAGATAGCATCTCGTAAAAGTTCTATAATGACACTATATTCGACCACGTCATTCATGGATGCCCCTAGGCATATGCCACCTGCAGACACTAGTAGACCCTCAGGTGAGTAAACCACCCAAGCGGTGGAAGCCAAGTTCTGTGTATGATGAATGGCTTCGTCTATGAATCCTAGATAGACTGATGACTCTGTTGACATCTTCCAACCAAGTGAAAAATTGATAAGCAAGCCAAAGGCGAAAGACAAAGGAAAAAGATATATACACTAAATTACATTAGTATACAAAGATTTACGCCCAATCTTGGGGCTCAAGCATAGTATCTTTTCAAGTAGAGCCCATTTATGGGCTCGACCAACATATTCTCTTCATAATATTCTAACTCATAGGCTCATTTTTCTAGAACACGTCGCACGATATAAGGATTGTGCCACATGGGTTTAAACATGCCAGCCCCTAATGGTTCTTTGGCTTGATCATACAAGAGTACCAAGTCACCCTCAGCGTACAACATAGGATAGACAGACTTATCGTACTGGACCTTGACACATATTTTGTTTTCCTTGATAGTCATAGAGGCGTCTCGACGCTACTCATCAAGACTCTCTAGGTGTACAAGGCATCGCTCGAGATCGGAAGTGTCAGGTAGGAGTGTGACTTCCAAATTAAGAGAAGGGATTTCACATTTAATAGGGAGTATCGACTCCACACTGTGTACTAATTGGAAAGGGGAAAAATCGGTGGCAGTCTTAACCGAGGTTCGGTATGCCCAGAGTGCAAGATATAGCATAATGTGCCAGTCAGACTTACTCTGGGTGACCATTTTTTTGCAAAATGGTCTTGAGAGACTTATTAAAAGCCTCTACTTGTCCATTTTCTTGGGGGTAATAAGGAGAATAATGACCATGTCGAAACTCCATCTTAGATTCTATCTCTTCCTTCATTTCTTTATGAAAGTGACTGCCATGATCAATGACAATCTCACTCAGGATATTGAACCGGGCGATAATTTTATTGAACATGAAGAATTCGATAGTCTTCCAATCATATTTAATTGTATTCATGGCCTCATCCCACTTAGTAAAGTAGTTTACGACCACGATAATGTGTTGATGCCCCCCAGTCGAAGTTGGGTTGCAATCCATGAAGTCCACCCCCCACTTGGTGAAGGGACCAATGGTAATGACTGGATGAAGAGGGGATGGATGCGAGCACATTAATGAGTCAACATATTGCAGGGGTGACACTTCTTAACTGCTTCAATACAGTGTTTAAAGATAGTAGGCCAAAAATAACCGACTCGCAAAATTTTTTGGGTTGTCGCAAGCCCGGATATATGACCACTACAAGATCCACTGTGGCAATCATTTAGGACTGACTCGGCCTCTCCGTGAGTTAAACAACGATGCAAGATATTTTCTATTCCTCAGCGATACAAAGTGTCATCGAAGATAGTATAATTCTTAGCTTGGCACCTTACACGTAGTCGGTCATCTCATGAGAGATGTTGAGGGAACTTCAAAGTTTGGAGATAGAGAACAATGTCTCCATACTAGGGGTTGGACAGCGATACAAGGAAAGTGTTTTCGTCCGCAAACGAATCAACATGGATGACATCCTCATCTAATAGTGGAAAATCGGATATTAACTCCACGAAGACTAGTGATTTCTTGGATTTCGTAGAAGTGAAATCGAAATTAAATTCTTGTAAAATGACAATCCATTTATTATATTTTCCCCCTATGATATGCCTGGTAAGGATGTATTGAAATGGATTGACATCGGCAACCAAAGTAGTCTTGCAAAGCAATATATAATGATGCAAATGTTGGACTGCGTGAATGACAGCCAAGGCTAGCTTTTCAACGTGAGAATAATTAAGCTCAGGACTGACCAAGTTTCGACTAAGATAGTAGATGACGTGCTCATGAAGCTCATCATCCTCCTGAACCAGAACCATACCAATCGTCTCCTCGGATTCGACGATATAAAGCATGTAATCCCTATTGTAGTCATGAGACTTCATGAGAGGCGTCGATACCAAGGCTCTCTTCAAAGCATCGAAGGACTCCTGGGCTCACTCATCCCAGATAAAAATGGTGTCCTTCTTCAAAAGACACATGAAACCCTTAGTGATATTGGCATAATTCACTATAAACCGACGAAGAAATTCATCTTTCCCCTGCAAACCTTGAAGTTATCTAATCGTCCGTGGGGGAGGAAATCAAAGTATTTCCTCAACCTTTAGTGGATCTACCATGATCCCGGTCTCAAAAACTAGAAATCCCAAAAGAAGACCAGACTTAACGCAAAAGATGCACTTGTGACGGTTCAACCAGATTCTATAGTAACGACATCTTTCAAAAACAAGTCGAAGGTGTGTAGCGCGATCCGCTCACTTGCGAGAGTGAGCAGAAAGATCATCAAGGTAAGCTTCGATTATGTTCTTAATATCTTGAAAATCAAAATTCATGGCACGTTGAAAGGTTTCTCCAGAGTTTTTAAGGCCGAAAGGCATTTTCCGGTATGCAAAAGTACCTCAAGGAAAAATAAATTTTGTCTTGTGTTGATCCTCAAGTTTAATTTGAATTTGGTTATATCCTGAAAACCTGTCCATAAAATAAAATACTTATGTTCCCACACACTCGTCGAGAATCTGATCGATGAAAGGTGTCGAGAAGTTGTCTTTAGGACATGCCTTGTTCAGGTCACGAAAGTCCATACATACATGGATAGTTCCCTGCTTCTTATCAACAGGAACGAGATTGGATACCCATTCAGTCAAGGGAACCTGGTAGATGAAGCCAACATTAAGTAGCTCCTCTACCTCTGCCTTAATAGCAGGGGCCTTTCGGGGATTGAAAACTCTAAGATGTTCTCAAATAGGTTTAGCATCTGGATACGTTCTAATCTCATGATCAACAATATGAGAGTTTATTCCTGGCATATATTCATATGACCAAGCAAATACATCTCAAAATTCCTTGAATATTTCGTTGTAGATGATGATTTCTTCTAGAGAACAATCTGCACCGATATGTACATTTTCAACCTTGCCAAGGGTACGAGAGATATTGATTGTGACGATAGGATAAATACTCTCCATGTTTCCTTCGGCATAAATATTGTGCGTATCAAGTGGAGCTACGGAGTGACTGACTATATCACTCAAAGTAGATAGAAATTCGTCTTCTTCGTTTCTTTCAAGATCCGAGAGAAAATAAGAGTGGTCATGCATATCATCCCAAGGTTTGTCGAAACCATTCATGGCTTCGATGATAGCTTCATCCGAAGGAAAAGTATTATCTAGGAAATCATGTGAACAAGATAACGAAGCTGTCCACACGGGCCTAAGAATAGGATCCTCCTCGTCCCTCAGTGAGGTAATAGGATCGTGATTGGTGAAAGAGTCAGAACAACTTGATACGCAATATATATTGTCGATAGTGGCATGACCATTCTAGCATGAAACTGACCTTCACAAGACGAAGTCAAGGAAGGTAGGGTCCATGGATCACTAAAAGAGGAAGTGCAGAAAGGAATAGACCTCCGTGTCTAGACGAACCAACTGGACATAGTGTAAATGTGGTGACTCGGTGCCATGAAGTTGAAAGTACCCGTAAGGGAAGAATATATTTCGACACCGATATTCTCAGTTGTCGGCTGAGAATTGTCGATCACAAGGATCAATGTTCCAATGGATGCATTAGGACTAGGGTATGCAAAGGATAATTGGTTGATCATCACAATCTTCCCTTCATGAGGAAAACAAAGAGTACAGAAGACAGACGAAGCGATGACGACCATAACATAGGTCCAATTGCATCCTAGTAACAAGTTATAATCAAGAGGCGCACCAACTATCTCAAACTCCACCTCTACTGTCTTCCCTCCTAACTGGACCAGAAAGGGAGGAAGAATACCGTGAGGGTGGAAGGAATGACCGTCAAAAGTAGTCAACATGTTTGATGACTTGGAAAGAGTCGGAGAATTGAGAGCTTTCCAATAGATCAGGGACATCACACAAGTGGCAGCGCCTTCATCAACAACCACAAGTTTGATGGTATACTTTTAGTATTCCATGTGGATTTGGAATGCCACATGGTAAGTCAAGCGAGGCTTCACATCTGTGACGTCAAACTTTATAACTTTTGAGCCACTGATTTCTAGAGCACCTAAAGAAGATAGTAAGGTATTCCTCTATGAAGGAAAAGTCTAGAGTACTTCCAAAGCCAACATCACACAAGGGTTTTGACCAAGGTCCTCAACAATAGAGTAGTTCTAGGCAGCTCTAGCATTTGGATTGTGGGTAGAGCGCTTGAGTACTCCTTTCAGAATACGAGGCGGTGGCTCTGGTTTTTCAATCTATAAAGTCATCTCTAGAGGAGGAGGAGGAGATTATAGACCAAGAATATCTTGTGAAGTGCTATAATCCCAAGATCGAGTGGCTAAATTAACTTTTGCATCGACCATATTGATACATAAACGACCATTGTTTTGCAACAACGGGTTTTGACTCCCACTAGCCGCATTTTCGGTGCTTGAGGAACTCGAGTCCATGTGTTGATTATGTGGGAATGGATTCATCAGCATAGCAGGTGGTAGAGATAATAGCCTCTCAACTTCCACAAGTTTTGGGCATAAATGGGTAAGGTGATAATTTATGCAAAGCTTACAGGGAAACTTCACCTTACATCTTTCTCATTTTCCCTCTCCAGCATTATTATTCGTCTTCTCATTATTACCATTGTCCTTAGGTTTATTATTATTTTTCCCACACTTACAATTATTACGTCCTTTCTTCTTATTCCCTCTTGGTTGTTGGTTACCATTTGGGTTTGTCGACAATTACACATAGTGTACATCTGTCGACTAAGTGGGGTTGGAAGACACAGACGAAGCTGGCCCTCCTCCAGACTGGTTTAGAACAACTCTTTCATATGGTTTATCACCGTGTCTGTGGACTTTACATTGGAGGTACCTACAATTCCATCAGCACGAGGTCTGGGATTTTGTCTGGGGTCATAAGTTGACCACGGTGCATCTAGAAGAATGTGGTATAACATCCTAGAACGAACATATATGAGATCTAACTACTGGGATTTAAAGATCGCTTCGTCCTCAGTGGTGACCCCGACATTAGCAACATCCTTCGAGATAGGAGGGTGCAAAGAATTAAGAAACCATTCTAAAAGAAAGGTCGAGGGTATAGGAGTCTTGATCAACCTCTTCTGTCTATGCCATTCCTGGACATGATCCGAGATATGAGTGGCGGTGTCCAGGCATAAAGTCGACAGAAGTTCTAGGCCAACATCTTAATGAATCAACAATTGGAAGTGGTTAAGGAAGAACAACACCAACTGACTAAAGGTTCAATATTCCCCCCTAGGTAGCTTGATATACCATTTCGCAACAACTCTAATGAGGGTGCATTGAAATAATATTAATCAAATAGAAGTGTCATTAAGGGAATTTGAGGAGAACCAAAGGATAAAGGTAGTGACATGATCACTAGGATCCTCTCCATTCTTACCTTCGAACTTAGGAATGTTTGAAGGAATATTGGTGGGGATGGGGGGCCATGAAGGATCATGAATCACAGGGTCGTTCATTAACTTAGAAAATTATGGCAGATTAAGCATGGCCAGAAAAGGGAGACAGGGTTGCAACATCTAGCCCGAAACTCCTGGGAAAGATTGTGCTTGAGGAACTACAACCCATCCAGGGTTCTGGTAAGCAACATGGCCCTATCCGAGATTATAAGGCCCTCCTCCGGGTTGACCCATAAAATTTTGGTTGGGCATTATTCCAGTAGGAATGTTTTGTTGAGGGTTATAAAAATTTCCCCCAGTAGGAATGATGAATGTTTTGGTGGGAATCCGGAGGATAGAGGTAGATTCATCATGCCAAATGTATTGGTTAGAATCAGCACCGAGGAGGTAGGGGTGTAGGATGGAACTTGAGCAGAAGCTTGTCTGCCAGGTTGGTTGTTCCACCCAGAAGCAAGAGGATTGGACCCGGGGTTAAAAGCAACAATGCCTCCCATATTAGGAGTTGTTTGAGGGATTTGAGAACCACCAAACAAAAATGGAGTGTAAGGAGGTGTAGTGGCCCCAAGCCCAATGCTAGCATTAGGGCCAACAACTAGGATGGTTTTCGAAAACTGTGAACTAAAGTTTGGCATACCATAGGAAAAAGGACTAGAATCCATAGGGATGGACTTAACATTATAGCCCAGTGAGTGACCAAGAGACCCAAAAGGGTTCAAGGTGGTATCTTGAGCATTCACTATAGGCCAAGCCATAGTAATGATAGGTGCCTTCGACACAACAACCATTGAGGTCGCAGGAGTCAAAGGGGTGTCATTAACTATAGTAGGTGTGGGAGTCGAAGGGCTCCCAATATTCTAAAGACTAGGTTCAGTACTCATCCTTGTAGAATCACAAGTCTGACAAGAGCATGTGTGTGTACCACGCTTAATAACTCTAATCCTTTTAGAAGGCAAAGACTCGAAATCCGATGGTAACTGTAACAAGCGACAGGACCGGCGAGGACGCTGGTCCGACTCCATGATGACTTAAGACTCTAAAGACAAAAAATATATCCTAAGGCCAACTAGTAAGAAAAGAGCACACCAAAATTCAAAGGGCCAATATGCATACAAACGGGGTAAAGTGGCTGAGAGTGACCTCCCTCCTTAAAGAAGGTATGTCTCGCCCAAGAGGGGCCTGAGACTCCCTGCTAAAGATCAGAGGTAACATAATCACTTATAAGGGCCCTCGTGGGCTTAAAAACCAGTCAGTCAGATCTCCCCGGAGAGGTAATCCTCCATCAAGGCTTTGTGTTATATGACCCTTATATGACCTAGAGTACCTGCAAAATAACCCCTACAAGTAACCTATGTGGCACCTAAGTCAAGCAACTAATAAACCACTATATAACCGATGCACATACGAGAAGTCATAAGTCAGGTCCACCATATGGGTAGGGTAGAAAAGCCTGAAACCTTGAAAGAGCCACCTCTCACGGAGGTAAGGGCAGTAACAAGATCCCCAGATACAAATAGATCCCCAGAAATATCTCTGATGCTAAGAAGGTATCGGGGGGATATCCCTTCAACCAACCTCGTGCGACCTCGTGATTAACTCCGATGTGAGCGGAGCCTCCTTATATTACCAATTATACAATGGATTTCTCCACTCCTTGTCTCATACACATATGTTGATTTAATTGCCTTGGATAATTTTACTCACAAAATTCTATTCCAAGGCACTAAATCCTAAGCTAGTTTGTGCA
This sequence comes from Picea sitchensis, assembly GCA_010110895.2. Lineage (NCBI taxonomy): Eukaryota > Viridiplantae > Streptophyta > Pinopsida > Pinales > Pinaceae > Picea > Picea sitchensis. The sequence goes on along the minus strand of SNQJ01S0005888.1, from coordinate 135,804 downwards.
CCCTAGAAATTAAAATCGTGACTAATCAATTTTAAATTATAGCGTTAATTTTAGTGGTTGTGATTACTCAAAAATGTATGGTAGTGAAACTCATGATGTTATGACTCAACAAGAAAAGTAAATATGAAAATAATGCAAAGTCCTAACTTTAACTTTCAATGAATGATATGCTTCTAAAAACCAATGCAATTTTTCAGTTTCAACTCTGCAATTCTGAATTAAAATGCAATCTTTCACTACATGCACTAAGCTAATGACAAGGACTCAAAAGACAAAAAAAATGCCAAGCAATGCAAAATGCCTATTTTTTTCTATTTTCAATATAATAAAAATGAAAATGCATGGACTGAAAAGCAAATTGATATATAACCCTACTATGTATAGAAATAAATAACTCAAGCAGGATACCAAGAAGCAAAATACCCAACCCAATGTACAAGGAAAATCAAAATGAAAAGATGGTGAGAAAGACTCTGCCTAGAAATTCAACCAAAGATAGGTTTCTTGTCATCCCACAAGCACTTAACAGGCACTACAGATACCCAAGAAGGTTGAGAAAATATCAAATCCCACCCAACAACCACCATACCAAGAAAACAAGCAAGGAAAACTGATGTATGTGACTATTTGGGAAAATAAAGCATATATACTCATCTTGTAAATGGACATCCTGCGTATGTACGCAGCTGTCAGGGCAAAACGCATGCATATGTTTCAAAAAACAAGGTCAGGCAAGGGAGAAGGCTAAAAACTTAGATTCAGAATGAACATAGGTTGCCAAGCAATGATACGACAAGAAACACAATAGGAACGAGAGAAATCTAAGGAGAAAAATACTCCAAACCTAAGAAAGAAGATTAAATCCCCAGTATGGTCGTCAATTATGTTACGAGGAAAATTTCTCTATGGCTATGGTAAAACACAACAGACGGAAATGACTGTAGAAATCAATTCTCTTCTCAAGTATGCTATATAAACAAATATGCTAGAAAGACAAGATAAAAGGCCTACCTCGTCCAGACATTTGATGAAGTCCATCGTTGAACACTTGACCCAAAGAAATATACCTACAACTAGTCCTTAATAACCATGTGAAGCAAGCATATGGTGATATTATATAACGTTATCACATTCAATAGCATAATCCATTAATAAACATGACAAATACGTCCATGGAATAATAATTCAATACATTTGCAAGATATCAATTGAATGAGAAAATAGTATTTCTATTAATATATGATCAACATAAGTGAAAATGTTACAGACTTCCGTGTCGGTACAGTTCGGAACCGAGAAACCAAGTTCCTTCCAGTTGGGCCTCCACCACTTCAATCCTCCACCAAAGGAAAGCTCATAATAGAGAAACAATGAGGTTCTCAGTTAATAAGGGAAGAGCTTGGGGGTTGAACACTGTGTTCAGACTTAAAGGACAAAAAGATGCAGACTCAATATGAAGTAAATAATTTTTCCAGAGTAACTTTGCTCTCAAAGTTCAATTCTTTCTCTTCTTTCAAGTTTCCATAGCTCGGAATTGGCCCATTTATAGCCTTCAAAATGGATTTGAAGGGTCGATTCCAAACGTTTCCAGTATATGGAAGGCCAAGGATCATAGATCTTCTGTCGTGACATGGAAACCCGACATTAATTTTCATTTTCTGGCACAAATCCCGATGTACATGGGTTGTAGTGGAGTAGCCTACATATACGCATATTCTATAGTAGGCAAGGTGGGTACATGTGGAAAAATATTCATTTTTAGCTCTGGATTTTACAAACATGGATGATAAGTCTGCATGGGGAAATGGAAAAAGGCCTTCTGTGCAAGATTGCATAGGGTGAGGCAAATCTTGCTATAACATGCATGCAATCTATTTATGAACTTCTCGTGTAACTATGCGATCTATTCATGATCAATTTGTGCAACTGAGTGATAGATGTTATATATGCAAGCATACCCATAGAGGTGTGAGTACAATGTGTAGTGAGTGTGTGAGAGCAAGACACAATACTGAGGTGTTGTGTGTATGAGAGGAGAGGATGGTTGTATGCTTGGGTTGGCTATTGTAATTCTCCCTTAAATATAAGAATATCGATAATCATTTCCCATGATTTTTTTCCTCATTGGGTTTCCACATAAATCAGTGTGTCAAGTATATTATTGATGTGTGTTTAATCTAGCTCGTTTATGCTCTACTTTTATGCTATGTTTTGCTTCGGCTGCCCAACAAAAGGAACGGTTTGTTTATCTTGTAGAAAGTATGAGTATAGTTATTTATTTTTATTTATCCACTGAATAATTGAAAGGTACGCATTATTTTGTTTGTTGTGAGATGCTATTGTTCTATATTGATTAAATAATTGTTATGGAGACTTACAAAAGTATCATGTGCTTTCTGTAAAATATTGGATCTTTGTATTTGAATCACTTTTTTTTCGCTCAATTCGAGGATGTCCATAAAAGAGAGGTCATTAATGATTTTGTTCACAGATTCTGCACCAAACATATCACGGAAAACTTTGTTTACCTCGTTTTTCTGCTTGCTTCCGCAGTTAACAACAAACTAGACGGAGTCGGACACTTTATAGTCTCTTACAGGCCAGCAATGTTGTTGAGGAACAAGCCCTCTGAGTAAGAAATCATGGAATTTTGGCGTTATCAAAAGAGTTGTGGAATGATGGAATCACACACTAAAATATTTTTCAAGCTCATTGATCACACGCTGCCTTCGATGAATATCTTGTACCTAACACAAAGTAAATCATGGCATATCCCATGAATATTCGTTCATACGCATTGATCTCGAAAACTCAACACAGGTAAATGATGAATAAAGAAAATATTTAACAGAATTGGGTAAATCGAAAACAATAAATACTAGCACTTGTTCAAATCGATGCAGCGTCTAGATATATTAAAACCTTCAAAGTTGTCCTCTCTGTGACCAGGGATTTTTGGGCCAATGAAGGTTTTAATACCTTTCGACATTACATAATGCATTTGATTGGGTGTTTAGAAGTTCGCCCACTTGGTTGTTGGGGAGTAGGATATCTTGTTAGCAAGTCGGCATGGTGGTTTTCAATTGAAATTCGGTGAAATCGGCCTAGTTGTTGGATTTTAGTAGTTCATGAGGTCACTAATCAGTGATTAAGGACTTCATTCTCTTTTTTTCATGATTTCAGTGTTCTCTTTTCGTTCATGTTTTGAAAAGCCAAGGTTCTAGAATGTAGAGGTTTAAGGTTTTTATATTTCCAGTGTTCTCTTTTCGTTCACGTTTTGAAAAGCCAAGGTTCTAGAATGTAGAGGTTTCATGTTTTTATATAAGGGAAAAATCTTTGAAGCAAAATTTAGTCCATCATAGCAGAATTATGGCTTAAGGAGACATTCTATTTAATTTGAATTAAAATTTTGATTGAAAAGATAGTAGGTATTTTAAGAGTAGATTATTCAATATCAAATCCATAAATTCCATAATTCAAATGTTCATAAATTACATAATTCAAAAGTTAAAGTTATTTATAGAATGAAAATACACTATTTCAATTCATAAATTACATAATTCAAATGTTCATAAATTACATAATTCAAAAGTTAAAGTTATTTATAGAATGAAAATACACTATTTCAATTCATAATTCAAGAGTTTTGTTGAAATTATATATAAAATCAAAATATACTATTTCAGAAGTCCTTTCTTCATGGTCAAAACGCTCTTTCACACACATTTTTTTGTAAATTGCAAGCATGTGGGACACAAAATGGTGATGTATTTCAACTATATGGTAGCTCCTAACCTCACATGTTAGAAAGCAATTATTATCATCTCAATTTGTCTCACAAGAGATATTTAGTTGATTGTCTAAAAATATCATTAGTTGACAAGAAAAAAATATAATATGGTTATTTCATGGCTATTTTACATCACCTCAAAGAGCAAGAGACAAAAAAATACAAAGTGGGTTTTTATTCAATTGCATAGCCTTTGTACATTGACACTTGCACGAAATGTTTGAAATTTACATTCAAATCCATGCAAGTCTACTCACATGAATGAGCATGACCTCTTTGGTGCATTTAAGGAGGCATGCCTAGCTTAGGTGGCTCTGGATTGATGTAAAAGAGAAATTCAAGCACCCATCCCATTTATCAAGAGGACTTTGGATATCCAAAGTCCCTTTCAACCATTGGGATCTCCATTTTGAATGAAGATCAAGTCACATTGGAACTATTTCTTCAAAGAGTTTAGAAATTTTCTATAAATGAAAAATATGTGACAACATTTGAAAGAAGAGAAGAAATGCAAGGTTATAAGAATGAGGTTGGTGATCATCTATCTTACTCTCACATCTCTATTGCTCATCACTTTAATGCTTGGTAGTGTTATTTCCTCAAATAACAAAGACTTCTTCATTCACCATTGTTAGAGAGGGATTCAAGAAGCAAAAGGACCCATCCAACCATTCTCCACTACTGATGTTCATGCCTTTCCATTCAACTAATATATGAATATTATTGTTTGCCTCCAATTTTTTATGTTTGAATAGTATCCTTGTAATTTAATTTGTAATTTCATTGAATGCATGCTCTATTTCTTTATGTTTATACAGTAATGCTCTTGTGTTTGTCCCACAACTAATAATTGTCTCTTGTTTATCTCATAACCTAGCTTAACAAACTATATTTCGCTCACCCATGCAAAAAAAATCCCCAACACACTCTGTCCTCGAAGGTATTGTTGTAACCATTGTTGAATTTGTGAGTTGATCTTGATCTTTAAACTTTGAATTAATTTTTTTTTGGTCTTCAAAACATATCTACTTTTATAGAATAAGGGATATGGACAATTGTATAGAATAATATTGTTTCTTTGATGCATGACTCTCTATATAGTAAAAAAGAAGTTCTAAGGTACATGCAGTAAGGGAGTATTCTTGTAAGCATTTTTTTTCCATGTTGCAAAGCTTATGATAAGTAAAATCGGGACATTGAAGAGGCTTCGGGTTTATTATCTAAATGTGAACCATGGCACATAAAATATCTACATCAAATTGTCCATAAATATAATAAAATTAGAAAAAAGGTAACCACTCGAGAAAATAAGCACTAAGTATTGATCACACTAGCTATAAGAGGATGTTGACTTTGGTCATTTAAGATAGGGCCCCAACCTAAAATAGAGGGATTGACATGAGTAGGTTGGATTGGGTCCCACCAAATTGCAAGAGCCTATTAGGTCTTGGCCCTCTCCAATATGACAAGGAAATTATGTAGATAACTTCCTTCTACCATGCTCATGCCTCTCTTAAACCTCTCACCCTACTTGGTGATTGACCTTGATATGATAAGAACATTACTAGGATCCTACAAAACTAGGTTGCTTTAGCAAGACAACTTGACCAGTTGGGACATGAGGGACTAATGAACTAAGTGTATCAGGGGGTTTAGGTATCACCCTACTCGTGTGCATGGGTCTTAGTGCAAGTACACCAACAATCATTGTAAATTTTTAATTTGAAGCTTCATTGTATGCATTTTCACAGTGATCTACATTATCAGATTGGTACATATTAGCATGCGATCATACCATAGAAAGTTGTGTGATGAGATATTTTCTTTACATAACACGTCATTTCTCTTCTATAGAAAATAATATCTCAACTCTGATCAACATCCATGTAGACTAAAATTCAATGGATCAAGATAATCAATATATAAGGAACGCATCCCACCATGAGATGGAGGTTGGAGATATCATTGATAGACGTCCTTGGCTTATGCTTATGTATCCTTAGCCAAGGGGCATAGATGGAAGAAGTTTTTAATGTTTTCCACTTTTACATGCCATGAAGAGCATGGTTAGGAACCCTTGGGTAAATAAGTCTATTATCCAAAGGGAGTCCTCCCATAGCTAGGCACAAGGGAAAAAATGTTCTTTAGGTTCCAAAATTGGTTTTCAAATACTCTGATGTTGAAATAACCAAGTTTTTTGTTTAGACATCAATTAAAGATTCATTTGAATATTAAGAAAACTTTGTTTCCATTTGAAAAAATTCCTCCACAAGAACTAATAAAATACTAACAATGAGAAATTTTGTAAATATTATGCCATACTTATAAGAATGAGAAATGTTGTGCCATACTTGAGAATGGATGAAGTTGTCTAGCTAGAGGGAGTTCATATTCAAGTTCAAATACACTAGCTCACAAGTGTGAAGATACCCACATATGTGCTTCTCATTTTCCTAGAAATCAAAGTGACCAGGGAAAACTGGTATGCTCTTATAACTACGAGTGGTTGTATCACATACCAAAAAATGTTTCATGAAGATATTTTTTCCCATTACAGGATGGTGTTTAAAGTTCATGAATCTTCATATAGGAGAATTATACACATGCAACGGTACCTTGAAGTGGTGCCGATTAAGGTGAAAAATTAGATAAGATGGCGTGTGATCAAGTCTTACGTTTGGATGAATTGGAATGTGCCCTATGAGAAATGTTGGAGTATAACGAAACTATTCTCGATAGATTCCCATGTCAATTTTACAAGACCACATGGAATTCTTCTACGTTAGATTCGTTATGAGTGTATAAGGAATCCTTGAGAAAGTAATATCTCGATGTTTATATTAGACAAAGGGTTCATCAAACCCATTCTCGAGGTGGGTGGATTAAATTTGATAACCAATTGAAGGCCAATTACATTGCTCAAATGTACCTTTGAAGCATATGTTGCCTAAGACAATAAGGCCATAACATAGTAGAATTTTTTGGGGGTTGATACATATTGCACAATGTTATCGCTATTGGGAAAGGCATGCAATGCAATCGATCCTATGGTTTATACGTTTCTTTTATGAAAATCATATTTAGAACGGCCCATGACTATATGGAGTGGCCATGCCACTTGGCAATTCTAAAAGAAATGGGTTTTGTCTCCTTCTGTGTTGGTGCAATGAAAACATTGTTTGTGGAGGAATTTACTTGTTTTTCCATATATATATATATATATATGTGTGTGTGTGTGTGTGGGATCATTTAATTTTAGTAGGAAATTTTACTAATTAATGCAAGTTTTTATAGTTATGGCTATTGAAGAATGAGATATATCTTATGCTAGAAGGTGAGGATAGGGATTTTGAAAGTTAGATCATTTTCTATGCTTAACTTTGACCATGAATGGTCACTTTGCAGAGATTCACATTTTATCATACTTGAATAGGTTCAAACCTTTTGGTACAATATTGCCTTGACATTTGTTTTCTTATCCCGAGTTTACACATTTGATGACACACAATGTTAGTTTATGCATAGATTCAATGACTAATGTCAATCTAGATTTGTGACTCAAAATTGGATCTGTATCCAACTAGGAAAATATTTGAATTCCTTGGAATTTTGTTTACTTTCCAAGCCCTCCCTAAATACTCATGAGAAGTGGTAATACAAATTGCAGAGAAAAATATTGAAAAATGGATTATGAGGACTTTGGAAATTACAACCAAGTTTCACATTTGTGATAACGTTTTAACAAGACCTCATGCATATACCATGATATTTTTTAAAGATTCAAATTCTATACTTACGAATATAATTAAGTATAGAATTTTAGGTGACTATTTTAATTTGAAAAAAATCATACATATACATATGTAGGAAAATATTGAATAAAAAAAACATACAATTTTATTTAAACTTTTAAATTTTGGTGAATATTATCAATCTAAGCATATTTTATGTAA
>SNQJ01S0005888.1:93260-128051 GCA_010110895.2 Picea sitchensis | reverse complement strand
AGCACCCATCCCATTTATCAAGAGGACTTTGGATATCCAAAGTCCCTTTCAACCATTGGGATCTCCATTTTGAATGAAGATCAAGTCACATTGGAACTATTTCTTCAAAGAGTTTAGAAATTTTCTATAAATGAAAAATATGTGACAACATTTGAAAGAAGAGAAGAAATGCAAGGTTATAAGAATGAGGTTGGTGATCATCTATCTTACTCTCACATCTCTATTGCTCATCACTTTAATGCTTGGTAGTGTTATTTCCTCAAATAACAAAGACTTCTTCATTCACCATTGTTAGAGAGGGATTCAAGAAGCAAAAGGACCCATCCAACCATTCTCCACTACTGATGTTCATGCCTTTCCATTCAACTAATATATGAATATTATTGTTTGCCTCCAATTTTTTATGTTTGAATAGTATCCTTGTAATTTAATTTGTAATTTCATTGAATGCATGCTCTATTTCTTTATGTTTATACAGTAATGCTCTTGTGTTTGTCCCACAACTAATAATTGTCTCTTGTTTATCTCATAACCTAGCTTAACAAACTATATTTCGCTCACCCATGCAAAAAAAATCCCCAACACACTCTGTCCTCGAAGGTATTGTTGTAACCATTGTTGAATTTGTGAGTTGATCTTGATCTTTAAACTTTGAATTAATTTTTTTTTGGTCTTCAAAACATATCTACTTTTATAGAATAAGGGATATGGACAATTGTATAGAATAATATTGTTTCTTTGATGCATGACTCTCTATATAGTAAAAAAGAAGTTCTAAGGTACATGCAGTAAGGGAGTATTCTTGTAAGCATTTTTTTTCCATGTTGCAAAGCTTATGATAAGTAAAATCGGGACATTGAAGAGGCTTCGGGTTTATTATCTAAATGTGAACCATGGCACATAAAATATCTACATCAAATTGTCCATAAATATAATAAAATTAGAAAAAAGGTAACCACTCGAGAAAATAAGCACTAAGTATTGATCACACTAGCTATAAGAGGATGTTGACTTTGGTCATTTAAGATAGGGCCCCAACCTAAAATAGAGGGATTGACATGAGTAGGTTGGATTGGGTCCCACCAAATTGCAAGAGCCTATTAGGTCTTGGCCCTCTCCAATATGACAAGGAAATTATGTAGATAACTTCCTTCTACCATGCTCATGCCTCTCTTAAACCTCTCACCCTACTTGGTGATTGACCTTGATATGATAAGAACATTACTAGGATCCTACAAAACTAGGTTGCTTTAGCAAGACAACTTGACCAGTTGGGACATGAGGGACTAATGAACTAAGTGTATCAGGGGGTTTAGGTATCACCCTACTCGTGTGCATGGGTCTTAGTGCAAGTACACCAACAATCATTGTAAATTTTTAATTTGAAGCTTCATTGTATGCATTTTCACAGTGATCTACATTATCAGATTGGTACATATTAGCATGCGATCATACCATAGAAAGTTGTGTGATGAGATATTTTCTTTACATAACACGTCATTTCTCTTCTATAGAAAATAATATCTCAACTCTGATCAACATCCATGTAGACTAAAATTCAATGGATCAAGATAATCAATATATAAGGAACGCATCCCACCATGAGATGGAGGTTGGAGATATCATTGATAGACGTCCTTGGCTTATGCTTATGTATCCTTAGCCAAGGGGCATAGATGGAAGAAGTTTTTAATGTTTTCCACTTTTACATGCCATGAAGAGCATGGTTAGGAACCCTTGGGTAAATAAGTCTATTATCCAAAGGGAGTCCTCCCATAGCTAGGCACAAGGGAAAAAATGTTCTTTAGGTTCCAAAATTGGTTTTCAAATACTCTGATGTTGAAATAACCAAGTTTTTTGTTTAGACATCAATTAAAGATTCATTTGAATATTAAGAAAACTTTGTTTCCATTTGAAAAAATTCCTCCACAAGAACTAATAAAATACTAACAATGAGAAATTTTGTAAATATTATGCCATACTTATAAGAATGAGAAATGTTGTGCCATACTTGAGAATGGATGAAGTTGTCTAGCTAGAGGGAGTTCATATTCAAGTTCAAATACACTAGCTCACAAGTGTGAAGATACCCACATATGTGCTTCTCATTTTCCTAGAAATCAAAGTGACCAGGGAAAACTGGTATGCTCTTATAACTACGAGTGGTTGTATCACATACCAAAAAATGTTTCATGAAGATATTTTTTCCCATTACAGGATGGTGTTTAAAGTTCATGAATCTTCATATAGGAGAATTATACACATGCAACGGTACCTTGAAGTGGTGCCGATTAAGGTGAAAAATTAGATAAGATGGCGTGTGATCAAGTCTTACGTTTGGATGAATTGGAATGTGCCCTATGAGAAATGTTGGAGTATAACGAAACTATTCTCGATAGATTCCCATGTCAATTTTACAAGACCACATGGAATTCTTCTACGTTAGATTCGTTATGAGTGTATAAGGAATCCTTGAGAAAGTAATATCTCGATGTTTATATTAGACAAAGGGTTCATCAAACCCATTCTCGAGGTGGGTGGATTAAATTTGATAACCAATTGAAGGCCAATTACATTGCTCAAATGTACCTTTGAAGCATATGTTGCCTAAGACAATAAGGCCATAACATAGTAGAATTTTTTGGGGGTTGATACATATTGCACAATGTTATCGCTATTGGGAAAGGCATGCAATGCAATCGATCCTATGGTTTATACGTTTCTTTTATGAAAATCATATTTAGAACGGCCCATGACTATATGGAGTGGCCATGCCACTTGGCAATTCTAAAAGAAATGGGTTTTGTCTCCTTCTGTGTTGGTGCAATGAAAACATTGTTTGTGGAGGAATTTACTTGTTTTTCCATATATATATATATATATATGTGTGTGTGTGTGTGTGGGATCATTTAATTTTAGTAGGAAATTTTACTAATTAATGCAAGTTTTTATAGTTATGGCTATTGAAGAATGAGATATATCTTATGCTAGAAGGTGAGGATAGGGATTTTGAAAGTTAGATCATTTTCTATGCTTAACTTTGACCATGAATGGTCACTTTGCAGAGATTCACATTTTATCATACTTGAATAGGTTCAAACCTTTTGGTACAATATTGCCTTGACATTTGTTTTCTTATCCCGAGTTTACACATTTGATGACACACAATGTTAGTTTATGCATAGATTCAATGACTAATGTCAATCTAGATTTGTGACTCAAAATTGGATCTGTATCCAACTAGGAAAATATTTGAATTCCTTGGAATTTTGTTTACTTTCCAAGCCCTCCCTAAATACTCATGAGAAGTGGTAATACAAATTGCAGAGAAAAATATTGAAAAATGGATTATGAGGACTTTGGAAATTACAACCAAGTTTCACATTTGTGATAACGTTTTAACAAGACCTCATGCATATACCATGATATTTTTTAAAGATTCAAATTCTATACTTACGAATATAATTAAGTATAGAATTTTAGGTGACTATTTTAATTTGAAAAAAATCATACATATACATATGTAGGAAAATATTGAATAAAAAAAACATACAATTTTATTTAAACTTTTAAATTTTGGTGAATATTATCAATCTAAGCATATTTTATGTAAACAATAGTTGATTTTTTAATGTAGAAATGACTAATTAAAAATATGTTTTTTGAGGAAAAGGACAAAAATAGCCAACTGGTGAAAATTCATCAGCAAAAAATACCTTGGTACTAGTCCTCTTTTTAAGTACCTTCCAACTTGGCATACCAACACCTTGAAAGCAACTTAGAAAATTTATGTGAGTTGACAATGTGAATGGAAAACATTTCCATAAAGTCACCACGGACCTTAAGCTTGTTGCAGTAGTACTACTCCATGAGAACTAGGAGGTTTGGGTATTATGAAAACAAGGATTCATGCTTAATCTTTTTGTACCAAATGGGTATTGAACACCATCCAGGACAATGCCACATAGAATGTGGTTCTCATAATCAAATCCACGAAGGAACCCCATTGGGAAATAAATAATAGTAGGTTATATCTTTTTAATTTCTATTGATCACCCCTATTTAGGTGAAATTTGTTTGTAAGATTTTGTTTTCAAAAGTATCTAGAAGTCCTAGGAGAAAAAAAAGTCATTTCAATCATGGAAGAAATTATATATTTCCATTTAGTGATCATTTATTGTCATGATCCCCTCTTGAACTAAATGAAGTAAAATCCTTGGGTAAATATTCCTCATTTTCAACCTTGATATTTTTTAAAAGAGGCATACTATGAGCCAAAAAATTAGTCAATAGTGAGACATGGGAATGGATACCTTGGCTATAACATAAATGAAATTTTAATCTAGCTATTGTTGATAAGTTTATATAGGAATGAGGAGAGCCTAATTTCTAGAGGATCGTATGCTTAAGATGCATTATCAAGCCCCCAAGCCTTATGGAAGGACTAGAAATCTTGGTGTGCTACAACCTTTTCCAAGCCTTAACCTAACATTTGTTTATTTATGTCTGGAATTCATGCCTATGGAAATCTAGTTGAATACTCTTTGATGAGAAAAGTTCAAGAATTGAACTTGGATATTTAGTTTGAAGAGACTTTCGAAGTTGGTCCTAGAATTGCAAGAAGCTATGTTTTCCTAGATTTTAACTATGGGGACTTACCAATAGGTAAAGGATCTCTTACCCAAGAATTCAAAAAACATGGCTCCCTTAGTGTGGGTTAGAAATGACCCTGGACCACTTGTTTTGGTGTTTTCCTATAGTGGAATCTATGTTTCCTTGGGATAGTTCCTTATGTAATTCCTATGTCCTAGTTTACATTACATAGAAAGGTACCATGGATAGACATCAACTGCTTTGGGAAATAAAATTTTACTCAATGCAGATGCTTTTTTGAATTCAATTCCTTTGAATAAGGAATAACAATGTGATACTTAATGGTAATGAGCCTTTTCACACATTATCTTAGTATGTTAGTGCACTAAATCATGAAATTCTATCCTTGCAAATCATTATGTAGGTTCCTAAGATCCACACGGAAATGTACCACTTGTAACAACTTCTAGAATTCTATATTGAGGCCCCATTACAGAAGAAAATAGGTTTGGGAGAGGAGGAAGCTTGTCCATTGTTGGCTTCCCACCTTAGAAAGGAATGACAAAAAATATATAAACTTGGACCTTTCTATCATGATGGATGGGAGAAACTAGCTAATGGATCTCCCATGGTAACTAGATGGGGCCTTAGCTTGGATGACTAGGACGAGCCCCTACCAATTGCTAGCATTGTTGTTTTTTGTTTATGTATAATTCCATAGGCCTTGTGGAACCAAAAAAGAATGCTACTTTTATTTATAGTTATAAAATTTATGTTCATGGATGTTTTAGTAAAAGTAACTTACTTTATATGGTTGTTGTCCAATACTAAAATATCATGGTTTTTAAAACTACTAAATCATAGTATTTATTCCCAAAATCTCAATAACCTAACCAAACGATCTAGATTGGAGGTGCGCAAGAGGATTATGATACATTTATATTATATTGGTATCATTTTTCGACATTCATAAATCATCATGACTTTTGATGGATTATCAAGGAGATTGATTTTTTTTTTTAATTTTTGACATAGCTCTCTTTCATACATTATTTATTTGGTTGATATATGATGTTATATCATCCCAGGGTATATGTGGAGGGTTCCATTGAATATGATCAATTTCAACATAATAACACAAAATGATCTACATAAGAATAAGAGTTTGGAGGGAGGATAGTCCCTATAGATTCCCAAAAAATATTGACAACACATTCCCATTTCAACCCCACTACCCCTCAAAACCATTTGAGCTTGTGGGGAGAGGAATTACATAGAAGACCTATGGAGATGGTATTCATTGGATCTCTTTACAATATCAATGGCAATGAGTGTTGTGAGATGTATAATTGAAGTAGGAGGAGGAGAGAGCCCTACTCATTTATCATCAAAGGAACAATGTAAGGGGAAAGAGGTAGGATTTTCTTTCATGCATAGAGTCACTTTCAAGTTAATATGGTAGTTTGGAGGTACAAACTTAACATTAGTTGGAGAGGGACCATTAATGATTAGTAGATTGGGAAGTTAAGAAATACTAAGAAAAATAAAGATGTATAAAAGAAGGGTATGATAATTATTGTTCATTCAAGGACTAAAACAATAAATAAATACGGGAAGATGGAGGGTTCTCATGTGGAAATGAAATAGAGTGAAATGCTTGTATTGTAGAGAAGAACTTGATCTAGAAGAGAGAGAGAGAAGGGGGGGGAGGCATGACTATCATTATATGAACAAGATGGTTCTAGTGTGGATATCATTGGATAGAACTATGAAGTGGTAAAGACAATCATGTAGCTAATAGTGATTAAAGAGAAATAAGTTTCTAGTATGAATTATTAGTTAAACTCTAAGAGAAAACAAGCCAATGTAGTTCTAGTGTGTTTGTTGGTTAAAATTGCAAGAGAATCATCGAGAAGAAGATCCCATAAATCTTGATCGATAGGACACAATTCCATTGTGAATGTAGGGTAGAATCACATAACATTGTAGTAGGAAATGAGGGCAAGGGATTGTAATGGATGAATCCAAAAGAATTATATCTATGGAACACAATCCATTCTTTCATGTCGTAGGCCTAGTTGAGACTTAGACCTATAAGCATCTAGTTAGAAAGGGTTTGTCCCTATTGTAGCAACCTCGTGTAAGTAGTTATAAATCCATTCTTAGTTAAAGAAGGCATGTTCTCATTTTGTTTCTTTCTATGGGGTTGTATGCATGCATTTTGATTGTTTCAAGCAATACTGCATGTATTTTTATCACTTATATAAGTGTGTTATTGGGTGGGTGTGGGTGTGAGGTGGATTTTATCCGAGGGTGTGGGTGGGAGGTTTCTTTTATCCATGCATCAATATGAATAAATAACACACTATACAATTAACTATACAATTTCCACATGTGAATATGTGAATTGGTGTAGTGGAAGCTTTCTATTATAATTCTTTGAAATTATTGATATAATAGATCACAACTTTTTCACATTTCTATTATAATTTATGTTGAAATTTTATATTAAAAACATAATAATATAATCCAATAAGAACTCAAAACTCGTCTTAATTTTGAAATTATAACTATTATAAATACTAGTAATTGCTTGAGTGGTGTAAAGTAATGCCATAAAAAACTCAATATGTTAGAATGCAAATGAGATGATGTGGACTTCAATGGAATAAATGTATGGGAATCATTTTTATAACAACAAAGGCTACACGGCATTTGCAAGACACACACAAAAAAATAGAGGGGGTTCTAACATTGGGGGTTGACATTGACATCTGAGAGAATTTCATGCATGAATTATTAGTCATATATCGAATAGTGGTGTCATGGCATTGAGTGTTCCATTATTGTTCTATCTACCTGCATGTTGCTTGAATTTGTTGGAGTATGTAACAATGCCAATATCTTTTGCTATAATTGTTCATGATAGTGTTCATTATGAGGAGCGCTATAAAAATCCATGGAAAATAACAAGGCAATGTTTTTGTGCTATAGAAATCCATGGCAAACAAAATTTTGACACTCATGAATCTGTTTAAAATGCAAAAAAAAATGACCGTCATCAAATTTTCACTTGACAGGTAGGTAAAGTTGAAATTCCAAGCTTGCTTCTCAAGCAAAGAAAAATTCAAGCAAGACTTTCTAAATTTGGGGATTGGGCACTTAAATTAAATACTCAAGGCAATCAGTAAAACCACCAGCAAAACAACAAATGTGAAAGGAAAGGGTTCTAGAAGAAAAATATGGTTCTCGTTTGGAGAACATTGGATGGAAATGTGAAGTGATAAATACAAGCATGTAGCTACAAGTGATTAAAGAAAAAGAAGGTTCTAAAATGAGTCACTAGGTAAAATCTCTTAGAGAAGACAAGCCATTGTAGTTTTAGTGTGTTATTAAAACTACAAGACAAGCACTATGAACAGAGCCCATAAACCTTGATTGATAGAACACGATTCCAATTGTGAACGTAGGGTATATTCATGGAAAAATGAAAAAGGAAATGAGTGCAAGGTGGTGTAATAGATGAAGCCAAAATAATTCTAGTTATGGGGCAAAACTCAGTATTGCATGTTGTAATCACGGTCTTGAATTAGACCAACGAGCATCCACTTAGAAAGGGATTGGCCCTACTATAATCTATGTTATGGTAGCAATCACTAGTTGTGCAAATAATTTTAAATCCGTGCTTAATTAAAGAAGGCATGCACTTATTTTCTTTCTTTCGGGTTGTATGCATGTGTTTTCCTTGGTTCAACTAAGGATGCATTTGCGTTTGTCACTTCTATAAGTGTGTTGTTGGGAGGGTGGGGTTAGGAGGTTATAAGTGTGTTGTTGGGAGGGTGGGGTTGGGAGGTTGCTTTTATCCCAGTAACAATATGAAAAAATAACACATTAATCAACTATAAAATTTCAACTATAAAATTTCCATGTGTGAATCTATGAATTGATGTAGCGGAAACTTTGTATTACGATTCAATAAAAGCAGTGATATAATAGTTAAGCATTTTTCAATATTCCTAAGTTGGAATTTTTATAGTAAAAACATAATAATATATTTCATTAAGATGACAACTCTAAAATAATTTTAATTTTGTAATTAAGTCTGTACTCAACGACTTTCAAACTTTTAATAAAATATCTAAACAAAACAAACCTACAACCTACAAATCAAGTCTGTACTCAACGACTTTCAAACTTCTGATAAAATTTAAATTTAAATTTTACTGAAGTTTCATCTGAGAATATTTTAAATACCTTTTATGCTTGCAAGTACTCAATTTAATTTACTGTAGATTTTTCCTTAAAATTCTCAGAACTGGAAGTATTGGAAGTTGCCATTGTGAAGCAAGACATAGATGAAGTTGACCTACTGGAATGCGTCCATTTGGTTCCTTATCCGCATTCAACCAAACAGCTGTTAGTTCACGGTTGCCCACTTCAGTTATATAAGAGGTCCCTTACCTCTCTGAAATGAAAGGAAAATGAGAAGCCAGGATGAAATTTGACTCTGATCTTGTCCCGGGTCAGGGTCAAATATTTCCATTCACCAATTCGAAATTCGGACAAGGAAGACACGGCAGTTGCATCAACAGCTTAAATGAGTCCTATCCCATTTGACTGGTAAAGTCTACGAAGGTATACATACCCTACCCCCTTCTGGATTTGAACCTGTGACATCTTAAGAGCAAACACATGTTCTTAACCATTAGGCCCACTCAGACTGTATATATTATTATTATTTAATTCGTTAATGGAAATAGATTTCATAATGATAATGAATGATAATGAAAATGGGTAGGAGTATCTCCTAAAATTCCATGTTAGGAGCTCYTTTTTTTTAAGAACAAAGAAATAGAAACAGGTTAACTGTCTATGATTTAAAGGTAAGTGGAAGCATATCTCCTTATTAATTATCAGTTGGTTACTTTATCTGGTTTGATTTTCTTTGAATAATGGTGATAAGCTAGTTTACTTTTGTGGATAGCAATCAGTGATGGCGGAATAATGAAAAAACCCTTAATCTAAACATTCTAGTTTTGATTCTTTCTTGAGCATATTTTCTGGTGGATTTTGTTAGAAATCTGGTCATAAATTGTTAGAACTGTAAATTTAAGTGGTTAAATTTGTAAAATATGAGCACCTCAAGTTTTTTCAGGAAGTTGATCAGTTGATACATTCAAAAATGCAATTTAAACAACAGAAATGGATGATTTTACCCAGAAATTGATGATTTTACCCAAATTTATATCACCTAATTCAGATGAAAAATACCGAAACCTAAAACATTTTTATAATACCTAAAAAAAAAACTTCCATCAAAACATAACAATGGTAAGTTACTGTTTGTTTATCTTGTATAAAGTATGAGTATGTTTATTTATTTTTATTTATCCACTGAATAATTGAAACGTACGCATTATTTTATTTGTTGTGAGATGCTATTGTTCTATATTGATTAAATAACTGTTCTGAAGGATTCCAAAAGTATCATGTGCTTTCTATAAAATATCGAATCTTCCTATTTGAATCACTTTTTGTCGCTCAATTCGAGGATGTCCATAAAAAATAGCTCATTAATGATTCCGTTCACAGATTCTGCACCAAACGTATCAGGTACAACTTTGTTTACCTCGTTTTTCTGCTACAACAAACTGGACTGAGTCGCACGCTTTATAGTCTCTTACAGGCCAGCAATGTTGTTGAGGAACAAGCCCTCTGAGTAAGAAATCATGGAATTTTGGCGTTATCAAAAGAGTTGTGGAATGATGGAATCACACACTAAAATATTCTTCAGGCTCATTGACCACGCGCTTCCTTCGATTGATATCTTGTATCTAACACAAAGTAAATCATGGCGTATACTATGAATATCCATTCATAAGCACTGATCTCGAAAACTCAACACTGGTAAATGACGAGTAACGAAAATATTTAACAGAATTGGGTAAATCGAAAACAATAAATACTAGCACTTGCTCAAATCGGTGCAGCGTCCAGATATATTAAAACCTTCTAAGTTGTCCTCTCTGTGATCTCTGTGACCAGGGATTTTTGCGCCTATGAAGGTTTTAATACCTTTCGACATTACATCATGGATTTGATCTGGTGTTTAGACGTTCGCCCTCTTGGTTGCTGGGGAGTAGGATATCTTGTCAGCAGGTCGACATGGTGGTTTTCTATTGAAATTCGGTGAAATCAGCCTAGTTGTTGGAGTTTAGTAGTTCATGAGGTCAATAATCAGTGATTAAGGACTTCATTCTCTTTTTTTCATTATTTCCAGTGTTCTCTTTTCGTTCATGTTTTGAAAAGTCAAGGTTCTAGAATGTAGAGGTTTAAGGTTTTTATATAAGGGGCAAAATCTTTGAAGCAGAGTTTACTCCATCATAGCAGAATCATGGCTTAAGGAGACATTCTATTTAATTTGAATTAAAATTAATTATGGCTTAAGGAGACCTTCTATTTAATTTGAATTAAAAAAATTTATTGAAAAGAGAGTAGGTTTTTTAGGATTAGATTATTCGATTTCAAATCCATGAATTACATAATTCAAATGTTCATAAATTACATAATTCAAAAGTTAAAATTATTTATAGAATGAAAATACGCTTTCAATCCATAATTCAAAAGCTCTGTTGAAATTATTTATAAAATCTAAATATATTATTCCATTCCACTTTTCCACAAGAAGTCCTTTCTTCATGGTCAAAACTCTCTCCCTCTTCTTCAGTTTTTTATAAATTGCAAGCATGTGGTACAGAAAATGGTGGTGTATTTCAACTATATGGTAGCTACTAACCTCACATGTTAGAAAGTAACTATTATCATCTCAATTTGTCTCAAAGAGATATTTAGTTGATAGTCTAAAAATATAATATGGTTATTTTATGGCTATTTTACATCACTTCATAGTGTAAGACAAAAAAAAATACTAAGTGGGTTTTTATTCAATTGCATAACTTTTGTTAATTGACACTTTTAGGACATGTGTGGCATTTACATTCAAAGCCATGTAAGTCTACTTCCATGAATGAGCATGACCTTTTTGGTGCATTTAAGGAGGCGGGCCTAGCTTAGGTGGCTCTAGATTGATGTAAAAGAGAAATTCGAGCACCCATCACATTTATATCTCTATTGATCACCTCTATTTAGGTGAAATTTGTTTGTAAGAATTTGTTTTCAAAAGTATCTAGAAGTCCTAGGAGAAAACAAAGTCATTTCAATCATGGAAGAAATTCTATATTTCCATTTAGTGATCATTGTTTGTCATGATCCCCTCTTGAATTGCATGAAGTAAAATCCTTGGGTAAATATGCTTATTTTCAACCTTGATATTGTTTAAAAGAGGCATACTATGAGCCAAATAATTATTCAATAGTGAGACATGGGAATGGATACCTTTGTTATAATATAAATGAAATTTTTCGAATCCTTAATCTAACATTTGTTTATTTATGTTTGTAATTCATGCCTATGGAAATCTAGTTGAATACTCTTTTATGAGAAAAGTTCAAGAATTGAACTTGGACATTGTAAGGTAGCTAGAGAGGTAGTGGGGAGGCCAAGAGGGCCCATAGTGATAATAGTGGAGGCCATTCAATGTAAGGTCGACTAGGTCCACTATATTATTAAATAAGGCCCACTATGGTAGTTGGATATCATAAATGAGTAGTTAGATATAATAAATGTAAGACGACTTATTAGAAGGTTCTACTTCTAGAAGATTCCTCCTCTAGAATGTTCTTGGGTGATGGTAGCACTATATAAAGGGGTTCAAGCAATGTAATGGTACATGAAGAGAAGTATTGTATTTGGAGTTGAAGCTCAATAGGAGGATGCCCCCTCGAAGAGGCAAGTGAACAGGAGAGGATCCCTTCCATAATAGAATCAATTCTATGGTGTTTCCCTACCTCAAGGGTTTTTGTAATAAAGTTGTGGTTTTCTATATTGTTCTTTGAATCTTTGTGGCATTTATGTATGCAAGTATTTGGTTCTTAACAAGTGGTAGCTAGAGTGGTAGTCGGGGGGGGGCAGAGGATCCCCCCACTACCACTCTAGCTACATTACAAACATTTATTTTGAAGAGACTTTGGAAGTTGGTCCTAGAATTGAAAGAAGCTATGTTTTCCTAGCTTTTAAATATGGGGACTTACCAATAGGTAAAAGGATCTCTTACCCAAGAATTCAAAAACATGATTCACTTAGTGTGGGTTATAAATGAGCATAGACCGCTTGTTTTGGTGTTTTCCTATAGTGGAATCTATGTTGCTTGGGCTAGTTCCTTATGTAATTCCTACCTCCTAGTTTACATTACATTGAAAGCTACCATGGAAAGACATCAATTTCTTTGGGAAATAAAATTTTACTCAATGTTCATGCTTTTTTTAATTCAATTCTTTTGAAGAAGGAATAACAATGTGATACTTAATGGTAATGAGCCTTTTCATACATTATCTTAGTATGTTAGTGCACCAAATCAGATGAGACTATCATTGAAAATCATTATGCAAGTTCCTAAGATACGCATGGAAATGTACCACTTGTAACAACTTCTAGAATTCTATATCGAGGTCCCATTACAAAAGAAAATAACTTTGGGAGAGGAGGAAGCATGCCCATAGTTGGCCTCCCACCTTAGAAAGGAATGGAAAAAAATATATAAACTTGGACCTTTCTATCATGATGGACGGGAGAAACTAGCTAATGGATCTCTTATGGTAATTAGATGGGGACTTATCTTGGATGACTAGGATGAGCCCCTACCAATTGCTAGCATTGCTATTTTTTGTTTATGTATAAGTCCATAAGCCTTGTGGAACCAAAAACATTGTTACTTTTTTTTATAGTTATACAATTTATTTTCATGGATGTTTTGGTATAAGTAACCTACTTTATATGGTTGTTGTCCAATACTAAAATATCATGGTTTTTAAAAATACTAAATCTTAGTATTTATTCCCAAAATCTCAAGAACCTAACCAAACGATCTAGATTGGAGGTGTGCAAGAGGATTAGGAGACATTTATATCATATTGGTATCATTTGTCCACATTCATAAATCATCATAACTTTTGATGGATTATCAAGGAGATTAATTTTTTATTTTATTTTTGACATAGTTCTCTTTGATACATTATTTACTTGGTTGATATATGATGTTAGAGCATCCCAGGTTATATATGGAGGGTTCCATTGAATATGATCCATTTCAACATAATATCACAGAATAATCTGCATAATAATAAGAGTTTGGAGGGAGGATAGTCCCAATATATTCCCCAAAGAGATATTGGCAACACATTCCCATTTCAAGCCCACTACCCCTCGAAACCATTTGAGCTTGTGAGGAGAGGAATTACATAGAAGACCTACGAAGATGGTATTAATTTGATCTCTTTACAAGATCTATGGAAATGAGTGTTGTGAGATCCGTATAAATGAAGTAGGAGGAGGAGAGGGCCCTACTCATTTATCATCAAAGGAACAATGTAAGGTGAAAGAGGTGGGATTTTCTTTCATGCATAGAGTCACTTTCAATTTAATATGGTAGTTGGGAGGTACACACTTAACATTAGTTGGAGAGGGACCATTAATGATTATTAAGAAATACTAAGAAAAATAAAAATGCATAAAAGAAGGGTAGGATAATTATTGTTCATTCAGGGATTAAAACAAGAAGAAAATAGCGGAAGATGGAGGGTTCTCATGTGGCATTGAAATAGAGTGCAACGCTTGTATTGAAGAGAAGAAGTTTATCTAGAAAAGAGAGAGGGTGGGATGAAGAGAAGAAGTTTATCTGAAAAGAGAGAGGGTGGGAGGGGGGAAATGGGGTGGAGGGGGGAAATGGGGAGGGAGGATTATCATTAGATGAAAAAGATGGTACTAGTGTGGATATCATTGGATAGAACTATTAAAAGGTAAAGACAATCCTGTAGCTAATAATTATTAAAGAGAAAGAAGTTTATAGTATGAATTAGTACGTAAAACTCTTAGAGAAGAAAAGCCAATGTAGTTCTAGTGTGTTAGTTGGTTAAAATTGCAAGAGAATAACCGAGAAGAAGATCCCATAAACCTTGATCGATAAGAAACAATTCTATTGTGAATGTAGTGCAGAATCATGGAACATTGCAGTAGGAAATGAGGCTAGGGGATTGTAATGGATGAAGACAAAAGAATTATGTATATGGAACACAATCCATTCTTGCATGTCATAAGCCCAGTCGAGACTTAGACCAACTAGCATCCAATTAGAAAGGGTTTAGCCATATTGTAGCAACCTTGTGTAAGTAGTTTTAAATCCATTCTTAATTAAAGAAGGCATTTGCTCATTTTATTTCTTTCTATGGGGTTGTATGCATGCATTTTGATTGGTTCAAGAAATACTACATGTGTTTTTATCACTTCTATAATTCTGTCACTGGGTGGGTGTGGGTGTGGGTGTGAGTGTGAGGTGTATTTTATCGAGGGTGTGGGTGGGAAGATTCTTTTATGAGTGCATAAATATGAATAAATGACACAATATACAATTAAATATACAATTTCCACATGTGAATATGTGAATTGATGTAGTGGAAGCTTTGTATTATGATTCTTTGAAATTATTGATATAATAGATCACAACTTTTTCACATTTCTATTATAATTTATGTTGAAATTTTATATTAAAAACATAATAATATACTTCAATAAGAACTCAAAAGTCATCTTAATTTTGTAATTATAACTATTATAAATACCAGTAATTGCTTGAGTGGTGTAAAGGAATGCCATAAAAACACTCAATATGTTAGAATACAAATGATATGATGTGGATTTCAATAGAATATATGTATGGGAATCATTTTCATAACAACAAAGGATACACAACATTTGCAAGACACGCAAACAAAAATAGAGGGGGTTCTAACATGGAACATCATAGGGTTGACATTGACATTTGAGAGAATTCCATGCATGAATTATTAGTCATATATCGAATAGTGGTGTCATGGCATTGAGTGCTTCATTATTGTTCTATCTACCTGCATGTTGCTTGAATTTGTTGGAGTATATAACAATGTCAATATCATTTTCTATGATTGTTCATGATAGTTTTCATTAGGAGGAGCGCCATAAAAATCCATGACAAATAACAAGGAAATGCTTTTTGAAGACCATGCGTCCTTACTCATTTTGTTCTTGGCCTCTATAGATCGCTAGTGAGTTATTTCACAAGAGCAATATTTGTTTGAATACAACAATGTAGTTGTATATGAGGATTGAGATTGTATCAATAGAGGTGAGGTCAATAAGTAATGAATTTTATTATTTTTTTTTTTAAATAAGAAAAAGAAGTATTCTATTAAAAAAAATAATAAGTATATTTTTAGTTTGAACTTAATTTATAAAAATGGTAACTTTGAACACAATAAAAAAAAATATTGCAATAAAATAAATAAATTTTACAAGAAGTCTAATCAAAATTATATATATATATATGTGTGTGTGTGTGTGAGAGAGAGAGAGAGAATAAAACACTAAAAACACAAATTCAAATATAAATACAATGAAATAATAACAAAAATCATGAAAAATATGTGGAAAATTTTAACCCTGACAAACATAAATGAAATCCCACCTAAAATGGTGAGTGTCAAACTCTTGGCAAACAAAGTATCTATCACCTCAAACACTGAACAAGCTTAATCCATGTCTTGGTATTTAAAATGTGCCAACTTGCATTCGACATAGGGGAGGTCTACAAATTTCTTGAGCAAAACAGACAACGTTGCATCGACGGTACTCTATAATTAAAAAAAATCAAAACACTTTACAACATAATTAAAAGAAAGCCTTACGTAACAATAAAAAAATACCTAAAATTAATTAGCGAAAAACCCTTCACTTATTGAAGTTTCATGTGAGAAATTTTTAAATGCCTTTTATGCTTACAAATACTCCATTTAATTTGCTAAATATATGTACTAGCACAATCGACTCGCGGCTAGAGAACGCCGAAAGGGCTCCATTCAGAACAAGAGTCGTGACTGAGTCGACTCCAACACAGAGCGCACATAAACAACATGAGAGAAATTACCCCATGTGCGCCAAAGGTATGGTATGATTTGAGTGTGTTCTGGATAATGACAGGTGAATATTAAACGTTCGTGCAGGTCGTGGCATCAAATGACCTTTGAGATATAAAAAATGAATGAGTGACACCAAAATGAAACGTGTGCAGAGTGTTTTTTAATGATATAAACGAGGTCTGCATATATTTTAATCCTCCTTAATCATTTGAACATCACAATAATGTATTTTTACAGTAAATTTATAATGTGATTAGGTAAATGTGAAAAAGTAAACATGTTAACGGATGCCTTCATAAATGCAAGGAAGTTATGAACAATAAATCTGACACATTGATTTTGGAGGACGACTAAGAATATGCCAACATCTTCAATGCTTAGCCATCAGATTAGAATTTAATATTAAAAGATCATTAATTGTGCCCATTGTCAATAGGTGTATGCCTTTCGGTGTAATTAAAACAATACCCGACGAAAGGTTCGAAGTTGGTGATAAATACAAACAAAAACCAAAACATTAAAAAATGCTGCCCTAATAGCAAACAATCCACCTTGGGAAAAATTTAGTAAAGGCAAACTACGAAAAAATACTTGACAAGTTGAATTTCTTCGATGGAACAAGGAACTTTAAGAAACTGTTATTCAGTAGCGGCCATAGCCCAATATATACTTATCAACCCTAACGACAATAAACTAAGAATGCCAAGCACGACTACCAACTGCGCAAGAATTAACCTGGTTTTTTGTTTTACAATCAGACATTCATTTAAATGGTAATGGTAGTCATGGTGTCTCACCTAAAACTATTTGTACTGGGTTAATAGCTTGTCTTCCTTCAATCTAAGGAAACAGGAAATAGTCCAAGACCGAGAGGCATCTAGCAGAAGTGAAAGTCTATCCCTTACAAATCAACCACCAACTGGTTATTCCAAGTGACTTAGTTTTCCTTAAATAACAGTAAGGAAAACCTAGATTAGTTGATAATAACCACTGATTGTTATCCCACTACGTGGTTAATAGCTAGTCTTCCTCCTACCTAAGGAAACAAGAAATAGGTAACAACCCAAAACCAAAAACATCTTGCAGAAGTGAAATTCAGTCCCTTACAAACCAACCACCAACTAATTATTCTAAATGATGTAGTTTTCCTTAAATAATCATACATATACATATGTAGGAAAATAGTGAATAAAAAAAACATACAATTTTATTTAAACATTTAAATTTTGGTGAATATTATCAATCTAAGCATATTTTATGTAAACAATAGTTGATTTTTTAATGTAGAAATGGCTAATTAGAAAATATGTTTTTTGAGAAAAAGGACAAAAATAGCCAATAGGTGAAAATTCATCAGCGAAAAATACCTTGGTACTAGTCCTATTTTTAAGTACCTTCCAACTTGGCATACCAACACCTTGAAAGGAACTTACAAAATTTATGTGGGTTTACAATGTGAATGGAAAAGGTTTCCATAAAGTCACCAAGGACCTTAAGTTTGATGCAGTAGTACTACTCCATGAGAACTAGGAGGTTTGGGTATTATGAAAACAAGGATTCATGCTTAATCTCTTTGTACCAATTGGGTAGTAAACACCATCGAGGACAATGAGGCATAGAATGTGGTTCTCATAATCAAATTCACGAAGGAACTCCATTGGGAAAGAAATAATAGTAGGTTATATATTTTTAATCTCTTTTGATCACCCCTATTAAGGTGAAATTTGTTTGTAAGATTTTGTTTTCAAAAGTATCTAGAAGTCCTAGGAGAAAACAAAGTCATTTCAATCATGGAAGAAATTCTATATTTCCATTTAGTGATCATTGTTTGTCATGATCCCCTCTTGAACTGCATGAAGTAAGATCCTTGGGTAAATATGCCTCATTTTCAACCTTGATATTGTTTAAAAGAGGCATACTATGAGCCAAAGAATTAGTCAATAGTGAGACATGGGCATGGATACCTTCGCTATAACATAAATGAAATTTTAATCTAGTTGTTGTTGATAATTTTATATAGGAATGAGCAGAGCCTAATTTCTAGAGGATCATATGCTTAAGATAATCAAGCCCCCAAGCCTTAACCTAACATTTGTTTATTTATGTCTGTAATTCATGCCTATGGAAATCTAGTTGAATACTCTTTGATGAGAAAATTTCAAGAATTGAACTTGGATATTTAGTTTGAAGAGACTTTGGAAGTTGGTCCTAGAATTGCAAGAAGCTATGTTTTCCTAGCTTTTAACTATGGGGACTTACCAATAGGTAAAAGGATCTCTTACCCAAGAATTCAAAAAACATTGTTCCCTTTGTGTGGGTTAGAAATGACCCTGGACCACTTGTTTTGGTGTTGTCCTATAGTGGAATATATGTTTCCTTGGGCTAGTTCCTTATGTAATTCCTACCTCCTAGTTTCCATTACATAGAAATATACCATGGAAAGACATTAATTTCTTTGGGAAATAAAATTTTACTCAATGCAGATGCTTTTTTGAATTCAATTCCTTTGAATAAGGAATAATAATGTGATACTTAATGGTAATGAGCCTTTTCACACATTATCTTAGTATGTTAGTGCACCAAATCATGCCAGTCTATCCTTGCAAATCATTATGTAGGTTCCTAAGATCCACATGGAAATGTACCACTTGTAACAACTTTTAGAATTCTATATTGAGGCCCCATTACAAAATAAAATAGGTTTGTGAGAGGAGGAAGCATGTCCATTGTTGGCCTCCCACCTTAGAAAGGAATGAAAAAAATATATATAAACTTAGACCTTTCTATCATGATGAATGGGAGAAACTATCTAATGGATCTCCCATGGTAACTAGATGGGGCCTTAGCTTGGATGACTAGGACGAACCCCTATCAATTGCTAGCATTGTTATATTTTGTTTATGTATAATTCCATACTCCTTGTGGAACCAAAAACATTGCTACTTTTCTTTATAGTTATAAAATTTATGTTCATGTATGTTTTGGTATAAGTAACCTACTTTATGTGGTTGTTGTCCAATACTAAAATATAATGGTTTTTAAAACTACTAAATCTTAGTATTTATTCCCAAAATCTTAAGAACCTAACCAAACGATTGTTGGATAATGTTGTCATTGATGCCAATAGTTTGTCATTGATGCCAATGGTTTGATTACTTGGGAGATTGTTGGATCATATGTCATTGATGTAAATGGTTTGGTTTGATTGATGTCAAGTAATTGATTGATATGATTCCCTTGATGAGAATTTTATATGTCCAAGTGGAAACCAATCGATGCAAAGGTAAACAAATGGATGAAATCCAAAATGGTCCCCTTATGGTGAAATCCCTCATGGGAAGACGCTTTGCGGATTGATTTATCCTAGAAGAATGGTTAGAGGACCCATGCTCTCATTATTGTCTTATCATGATTGATAAGGTGTACAAATGGATGAACTCCAAAGTGGTCCCCTTATGGTGAAAGCCCTCACGGGAAGATTCTTTACGGATTGAGTTATCCTGGAAGAATGGTTGGAGGACCCATGCTTGTATGAGGAATAACGAGATGAAGATCAAGGAAATTGTTGGTTAAACTATCATAGATGGATAGTGTTTGTCATTCCATTTCTGGTGGTATGTGGAATGTCACATAACTCCTCCTGGTTTGAGAGTTATGGCCTTACGAAGATGAAGGACCCTCACATGAAGGCTTGAAGCCCCCAAAGTCAAAGAAGTCAAAAGTTGAAGGAACCTCACATGAAGGTTTGAAGCCTCCAAAGTCATGCTATTAAAGTCAAAGTGACCTAAAAGAAGAAATGATAAAATAAGGTGACAAAAATAAAGAAGGAATATTTATGGAACGTGCTTAACCTCTAAAATAAGGAAAATAGGTTAAGTAACCTAGGAACAGGTTAATATTATTTATTCAAGGTGGATTATTTAAATAATCAAGAGAAGTGACAAAATCAAGAATGATAAAGCAAGGTGACAAAATCAAGAAGAAATATTTATGGAAAGTGGTTAACCCTAAAAATAATGAAAATAGGTTAAGGGACTCATAAATGGGTTATTAATATTATTTCAATAATAATTTTAATGGAGAAATTAGAAGGAATCCAAACCCCAAAATAAGAAAGTAAATAAGCAACCCAGAATATGTTTTTAAGGAAGCTACTTGGAGAGTATAAACAAGAGGCAAGGCCTTCATTTGAATTACACTGAGAATATTGAATATCTATATGTTCTTATATTTCTACTAATGATATTCTAGCCAAAAATTCTGGAGGAAAGTAGAAGAAAGAAGGCCGTGAAATGCAAGGAAGGATAAATTCTTTTGAAGGTGCTTTCATGGTATGTTATTTTCTGTGTCATCTCATCATTTTCGCTATAACTTTTTATATAATGATTCAGAGCCTGCAATTTCTATGCAAGTGAGAAACATATCCAAGTATCTTTGGTTCAAAAAATTCATTTGTGGGTCGTTTTATTTTTGAGTTACAATCTGCTGGAAAATAGGGTTTGTGGCCGGCCCCAAACTAGTCAAAATCAGGCGTTTCGCAAAAACGTCATAATCTCTTCATAAGAGATCCAAATTCAGAGACCAAATGTGTCGGTTAGGTAAAGGATTTATATCCTGTGTAAAAATTTCCGATCATTTCATTGAATATTTTAAAGGGACTTACAAGGACGCTCTCTAGAATAAACCGTAATTCAACAAGGTATGTCATTTTTGCTATACCTTTTCTGAGAGGTTCCAAGTAGTGCCATTTTGGAGGAATTGCATAAAACATACTGAAGAACATTTTGTATCAGTTTCATATTTATACATTACAAGGTTCAAAGTCATGATTACCTCAAGTTAGGGGTTGTTGACTAATCCAAACTAGTCACGTGGAGACTAAAGAAAAGCTTGATGAAAATGCTAGTCTCTGCTGTTAAAGTTAAGGAAGGTTTTCAGAATGTGGATCAGATACACCAGGTCTATTTTAGAGCCACAAATCAAATTTGATGATGAAATTGATGAGGGCTTTTGGTTGAGGTACATGTTGAGTACATGGTTGAGACAAGTAGTTGATGAGCTGGCACATACACGAGGTGTATAGTTGATGATGTTGGTACATATTGTTGAGTCATTGTTGATGATTGGTTGACAATACGATTGGTATATACTTGGTACATGGTTAATGCACTTCTGTTTATGGCAATGTGCTGATTGCTGCTGGTGCATGGTTGATGCTTTTGTTTATGGCACAGTTGGTGCATGGTTGATGCTCTTGTTTATGGTATAGATTGATATCTCTTGAGGATTATTGTCATCTCAGTGGATGCTGAGAATGCAAGCTGAGTCTTGTATATAGAGCTGGTGTTCTTGGTAGAGTTGTACTCTATTCAGTTTGTTGTTGATAAACCAAGGATTATAGTCCTAATAAAAAGAAAATTGTACATACATCTCTTGTGTTCTTTGTGTTCATTGTGGTGATGACTTGTTGATGATATATTGCTGATATATGTTGCTGATATGTGCTCACATCTAATTGGCATAAATGACAACAATGGGTAATGAATAAATGTTGAATGCTAATTGATGAGTTTTTGCAAGAGGGAACTTTTGGGAAAAGAGCCCCATTGACTCCATTCACCCCCTCTAAGTGGTAGGTGTGTCCAACAATTGTATCAGAGCGGTCTTCACGCAAGCCTAACAAGCTTTTTAAGGAGATCCATAGACACAAAATGGATGATGAAGTTCCAACTCTTGATGAGGAAAACTATTTCACTTGGAGAACAGAGATGAGTGTATTTTGATGACAATGGGAGCAACTATTTGAAGGAAAACCATCGGTGGATATGTTCCATGAAGAACAAGCCGTCAAAGTTTGCATCTCAAAGAAAAGAAGAATGATGCATTGGCTCTCAAGACAATTCTTAGTGGACTCTCAAGCCCTATCAAAGAGAGTATAATAATGCACTTCCGCCAAGGATCGCTGGCTAAAGCTAGAGGAGACATATCAAAGCAAAGAAGAGAAAGAAGAAATTGAAGACCACTCCATCAAGATCATCAAAGGTAAAGAATCATCAAAAACTTTTGAATGCATTATTTCTAAATGTGATTTGAAAACATTTCAAGTGAATATAAAGAATCAAGTGGTAATAGGCACAAAAGCAGATCTTGAAGACATTTCAAAATAAAAGAAAAGAAGCATGTGTTGATATTGGCAAAAAGGAAGATCATGAGGATATTTCAAAAATGAAGGTAAAGAACACTTAAAGCCCTTGGAATCGCAATGATGATGATGATGAATTTTTCACAAGTGAATAAGAAGATGATATAGTTTGTGTAAAGTTTGATGGTATTTATCCCATGAAAAGAATAGAAGGAAATCTATTAAAACTTCAAAAAGGAAATTGAAGAGGGATTATACATGTATAGGAGTGATCATTTTTATACACACTATAACTATCTTTCGATAACACTAAGAAGTTTCTAGAGGATTGAAAGACACATCTTGAAGTTAAAGGAATGCTCAAAGAACAAGAAGAGAGTTCTAAATTAGAAGAAAAAGGAAGAAGATCACAAGACTAAAAGAATTGAAAGAAGACATGAATATAGATGAGAGATTAGTAAAAGTTTTGAAACTGTCCATCTCAAGACACAAATTGAAGAAGCCAAAGAATAGAGGAACTATTGAAGATTCAAATAAATGAAAAGGAAGAGTCATAAGTTAGAAGTTAGAAGAAATTGTGGACCTTAGAAAGAAGGTGAAAAAGTCAAACAAATTCTGAATAGCTCACGAATCTTGGTGATCTTTGAAAGTCAAAGATCATCATGTGATAAATCAGGTCTCTGATACAAAGGAGAAGATACACATGTTGAAGCAAGCACCTCAAAGAAGCATGAGGTAAATATATCAAAGAAGGAAGACAATGTTGCAAAGAAACCATCTACTAACAAGGAAAAGAAAATTTCAAAAGAATAAAGAAAGGAAGACATCAAGAAGCTATTCTTGGGACACCAAAAGCAAAGGTATGAAAGTATTTTCATGGCATTGTTATTCATGCGTAATGGATATGGTCACAAAGCTTTTGAATGTAGATCTTATGAAAGAAGATATAATAGAAGAATCTATAACACCACAATATGTTGAGATGTGATCAAATAGGACATATTTCTGCTCACTGTAACTCTATGATGCTAGCCGAGGTGGATTTGCCACAAATCCGTAGAGTACGGAACACAAGAAGAAAGTCCATGATGAGAAATTCATTATAGCATGGCTAGAAGAAGGAATGAAGTAAGAAAGGGGAGACATCTTTGAAAATATGGATACCGGAGCTCAAGTTCTGAAGAGAAGGTCATCTACGTATGGGTGAAGAAGACAGAGCAGCCAGATCAGAATGAAAGATTAAAGGAGTTCAAATGCCATTTTACTACGTTAACATGCAGTAACCTGGTGATAGCCGCGATGTCCACACATTCTAATTCCTGAATAGGCTTCCATGTTAATAGCACCATTTGTGGAGCAGGTCGCGGTGGTTCAAGCAAAGCATTGGAAAAGGCAATGCACATGGCTTGGAGTTTGATGTGATGGTAAATAACCTCTATTGTGGTCCGACATCGTTTATTGCGTTTTGACACTATTTGTTGTGCGTTTAAGTGTTCATCTATTGACTATGTAAAATAAAAATCTTGGGTGCATGGCACTAACCCATGAGTATGGTTTGATTGATCCGTTGGAGTACATGGATGGTAATTTTTTGAAGTTTCATTAATATATCTTATGATGTATTATTGGAAGCTTATGGTATTGTTGATATCATGGTGCATGCATTTTCATGTGGATGGGCTAACATTGAGATACGTAGATTGATAGTCATTGTGTACATCATTGGGGAATCTTAGCTATCGACGAGGAGCTGATATACTTGCTTGGTGCAAGTAATGATGTATGATGTATGATGGTACACTCAAGCGATGGTAATATCGGTTTTAGTATATTGATAGATGCACATTGTTTGGCGTTGGTAGATGCACATGTTGGCATATTGGTAGATGCAATACGTTGGCATTACGGCGGATTACATTTCCATTGATGATATCTTTTGCTACTGATTGTTGATGTACATGGTTGATGTACATGGGTGTTGTGCATGGTGTTGCCATTTGGTACATGATTTACTGCGGATATATTGTTCATGATTTCTCATTTCATTGATGACATATCTTTGTTTCATGATGTACAGGCACAAGTTTGATGCAATAGAACAGGTCCAAGATCGTCATTTGGTAGCATATTGTTCCATCTTGTTGAGAAGATCAGGGGAGACATACCTTAGGGGAGTCATTCTTCTTCCCATGATTCTAGGAGGAGATTTATCGATGCATACCAAGAAAAGAGACCCATATTTGAAGAAAGAGACGTGAGGCATGGTTCCGTGGATCGATTTATCGATGAGGATAGAGGCTGGTTTTGTGGGGAGCATGACTGGATATGATTTCCTCAGTGTTACATCGTGAGTGATATCCCTTGTTCAAAAGGGGAGATTTATTCAAAGGAAGATCAAAATAATTCTCGATAGTGGGGAGCAAATCAAGGAGAGTTCAAGCAAGGGGAGCAAACCCAATATGAGAATGGCCCTTTGCCATTGATGTCGGGGAGAGATAATCACATTGATGTGGATTGATGTCTATTGATGGGAGATTGATATGGAGAGATAGTCACATTGACTATTGATGTAGAGCATGCCTTGTCTACATGATAATTTGTAATTAGTGTTTGGTAATTGGTGTTGACATCAATGTTAGTATTGCCATCAATGCCAAAGGAGATTATTGATCATGTTGTCATTGAAGCCAATAGTTTGTCACATGCCACCGGTTTGATTACTTGGGAGATTGTTGGATCATATGTCATTGATGTAAATGGTTTGGTTTGATTGATGTCATTGGTTGATGTCAAGTAATTGATTGATATGATCTCTTGATGAGAATTTTATATGTCCAAGTGGAAACCAATCGATGCAAAGGTAAAACAAATGGATGAACTCCAAAGTGGTCCCCTTATGGTGAAAAGCCCTCAATGGAAGACGCTTTTATGATTGAGTTATCCTAGAAGAATGGTTGAGGACCCACATTCATTATTGTTCATCATGATTGATAAGGTGTACAAATGGATGAACTCCCAAAGTGGTCCCCTTTATGGTGAAATCCCCTCACGGGAAGACGCTATGGATTGAGTTATCCTAGAAGAATGGTTGAGGACCCATTGTATGAGGAATAACGAGATGAAGATCAAGGAAATTGTTAGAAACTATCCTAGATGGATAGTGCTTTTCATGCCATTTCTCGTGGTATGTGGGATTGTAGCATAACTCCTCCTGGTTTGAGAGTTATGGATCTACGGTTGAAGGACCCTCACATGAAGGCTTGAAGCCCCAAAGTCAAAGAAGTCAAAGTGACCTAAAAGAAGAAATGATAAAATAAAGAAAATAAAAAGGAATATTTATGGAAAGTGTTAAACCCTAAAATAAGGAAAATAGGGTTATAACCTAGAAATGGTTAATATTATTTGATTCAAGGTGATTATTTAAATAATCAAGAGAAGTGACAAAAAATCAAGAAATGATAAAGTAGCAGGACAAATCAAAAGGAATATTTATGGAAAGTGGTTAACCCTAAAAATAATGAAAATAGGTTATGACCTATAAATGGCTAATATTATTTCAATAATAATTTTAATGGAAATTAGAAGTGGACCCAACCCTAAAATAAGGAAAGTGGGGCCAAGGACCTAGAATATGTTTCTTTTAAAGGAAGCTACTTGGAGAGTATAAATAAGAGGCAAGCAGCTCTCATTTGAATTACACTTGGAGACATGAATAGATCTATGTTTCTGAGGTTTACCAATGATATCTTAGGCCGAAATTCTGAGAGAAAGTGAAGAAAAGAAGGCCGAAATGCAAGGAAGGATAAATTCTTTTTGAAGGTGCTTTCTATGGTATGTTATTTTCCGGTCATCTCACCATTTTCGCTATAACTTTTTTCTATAATGATTCACAGATCCTGCACTGTTTATATGCACGTGAGACAACATATCCAAGCATCTTTGGTAAAATTCAGTCATAGGGTCGTTTTATTTTGGAGTTACACCCGTTGGAAAATAGGGTTTGTGGGTCAGTCCGAACTAGTCAAAATCAGGTGTTTCCTGTAAAAACGTCATAATCTCTATTCATAACAGATCCAAATTCAGTGAGAGACAAAATGTGTCGGTTAGGGTAAAGGATGTGTATCTTGTGTAAAAGTTTCAGATCGCTTCATTGAATATTTAAAGGGCACTTCTTACAACACGCTCTCTAGAATAAGCCAGAATTCAGCATGTCATTTTGCTATAACTCCTTTTCGAGCATAGTTCCAAGAAGTGCCACTTGAGAATTGCATAAAAACATAAATTTAATAAACATTGTGTATCAGTTTTATATTTATACATTACAGGTTCAAGTTATGATTAATTCTCAAGTTAGGTTGTTGACTAATCCAAACTAGTCATGTGAGACTAAAGAAAAGTTTTCATGAAAATGCTAGTCTCTGTTGTTAAAGTTAAGGAAGGTTTGGCAAGAATGTGATCAGATACACCAGGTCTATTTTAGAGCTACAAATCAAATTTTGATGATGAAATTGATGAGGGTTTTGGCTGAGGTACATGTTGAGCAATACGGCTGAGACAAGTAGTTGATGAGTTGGCACATACACAGGTGTAGTTGATGATGTTGGTACATATTGTTGAGTCATTGTTGATGATTGGTTGACACATGGATTGGTATATATACTTGGTACATGGTTGGATGCACTGTTTCATAGTACAGGTTGATTACAAGTTATGCATGGTTGATGCATGTTTATAAGTACGTGTCATATGGTTGATGCTCTTGTTTATGGTACGATTGATATCTATTGAGGATTATTGCCTCATCTCGGGCTGATACCGAATGTAATTGAGTCTTGCATATAGAGTTGGTGCCTTTGTGAGTTGTACCTATTCAGTTGTTGCTGATAACCCCA
Source organism: Picea sitchensis (assembly GCA_010110895.2). Taxonomy (NCBI): domain Eukaryota; kingdom Viridiplantae; phylum Streptophyta; class Pinopsida; order Pinales; family Pinaceae; genus Picea; species Picea sitchensis. The sequence goes on along the minus strand of SNQJ01S0005888.1, from coordinate 100,359 downwards.
AGGATTGTAGTCCGTAATAAAAGAAAATTGTACACACATCTTGTGTTCTTTGTGTTCATTGTGGTGATAGATCTGTTGATGATATATTTCTGATATATGTTGTTGATATGTGCTCACATCTAAACTATTATAAAATGACAACAATGGGTAATGAATAAATGTTGAATGCTAATTGATGAGTTTTTGTGCAAGAGGGCAGTTTTGGGAAAAAGAGCCCCACACTCATTCACCCCCCCCTCTAAGTGTGGTAGGTGTGTCCAACAACGATCTAGGTTGGAGGTGCCCAAGAGGATTAGGAGACATTTCTATCATATTGGTGTCATTTTTCCACATTCATAAATCATCATGATTTTTGATGGATTATCAAGGAGGTTAAAAAAAAAATTTTGACGTAGTTCTCTTTGATACATTATTTTAATTGGTTGATATATGATGTTAGAGCATCCTAGGGTATATGTGGAGGGTTCCATTGAATATGATCCATTTCAACATAATAGCACAGAATGATCTACATAAGAATACGAGTTTGGAGGGAGGATAGTCCCAATAGATTCCCCAATGATATTGGCAACACATTCCCATTTCAACCCCACTACCCCTCAAAACCATTTGAGCTTATGGGGAGAGGAATTACATAGAAGACCTATGCAGATGGTATTGATTGGATCTCTTTACAAGATCAATGGCAAGGAGTCTTGTGAGATGTATAGATGAAGTAGGAGGAGGAGAGGTCCCTACTCATTTATTATCAAAGGAACAATGTAAGGTGAAAGAGGTGGGATTTGCCTTCATGCATAGAGTCACTTTCAAGTTAATATGGTAGTTAGGAGGTACACACTTAACATTAGTTGGAGAGGGACCATTAATGATTAGTAAGTTGGGAAGTTAAGCAATACTAAGAAAAATAAATATGCATAAAAGAAGGATAGGATAATTATTGTTCATTCAAGGATTAAAACAAGAAATAAATAGGGGAATATGGAGGGTTCTCATGTGGCAATGAAATAGAGTGCAACGCTTGTATTGAAGAGAAGAAGTTGATCTAGAAGATAGAGAGAGAGGGGGGGGGGGCGCGAGGGGCATGAATATCATTAGATGAACATGATGGTTCTAGTGTGGATATCATTGGATATAAGTATGAAGCGGTAAAGACAATCATGTAGCTAATAGTTATTAAAGAGAAAGGAGTTTCTAGTATGAATTAGTAGGTAAAACTATTAGAGAAGACAATTCGATGTAGTTCTAGTGTGTTAATTGGTTAAATTTGAAAGAGAATCACCGAGAAGAAGAGCCCATAAACCTTGATCGATAGGACACAATTTCATTGTGAATGTAGGGTAGAATCATGGAACACTATAGTAGGATATGAGGGTAAGGGATTGTAATGGATGAAGCCAAAAGAATTATATCTATGGAACACAATCCATTCTTGCATGTCGTAATCACAGTCGAGACTTAGACCGACAAACATCTAGTTAGAAAGGGTTTTGACTTAGTGTAGAAAGCTTGTGTAAGTAGTTTTAAATCCACTCTTAATTAAAGTAGGCATGTTTTCATTTTATTTCTTTCTATGGGGTTGTATGCATGCATTTTGATTGGTTCAAGCAATACTACATGTGTTTTTATCACTTCTATAAGTGTGTTATTGGGTGGGTGTGAGGTGGATTTTATCCGAGGGTGTGGTTGGGAGGTTTCTTTTATTTGTGCATCAAAATGAATAAATAACACACTATACAATTAACTATACAATTTCCACTTGTGAATATGTGAATTGATGTAGTGGAAGCTTTGTATTATGATTCTTTGAAATTGTTGATATAATTGATAACAACTTTTTCACATTTCTAAATTATAATTTATGTTGAAATTTTATATTAAAAACATAATAATATACTTCAATAAGAACTCAAAACTCATCTTAATTTGTAATTATAACTATTCTAAATACTAGTAATTGCTTGAGTGTTGTAAAGGAATGCCATAAAAAACTCAATATGTTAGAATGCAAATGATATGATGTGGATTCCAATAGAATAAATGTATGAGAATCATTTTCATAACAACAAAGGATTCATGGCATTTGCAAGACACACAAACAAAAATAGAGGAGGTTTTAACATGGGACAACACGAGGTTGACATTGATATCTGAGATAATTCCATGCATGAATTATTAGTCATATATCAAATAGTGGTGTCATGGCATTGAGTGCTCCATTATTGTTCTATATACCTGCATGTTGCTTGAATTTATTGAAGTATATAACAATGTCAATATGTTGTGATTGTTCGTGATAGTGTTAATTATGAGGAGCGCTAAAAAAATCCATGGAAAATAACAAGGCAATGATTTTTGAAGACCATGTGTCCTTAGTCATTTTGTTCTTGGCCCCTAAAGATCCCTAATGAATTATTTCACTAGAGCAATATTTGTTTGAATACAACAATGTAGTTGTATATGGGGATTGAGATTGTATCAATAAAGGTGAGACGAATAAGTAATGAAAACTTTTTCGTTTAGACAAAAAAAAAGACAAAAAAAAAGAAAAGAAGAAACATTCTATTAAAAAAATAATAATAAATATATTTTGAATTTAAACTTAATTTATAAAAATAATAACTTTGAACACAATAAAAACAAATATTGCAATAAAAAAAATTTGTTTTACAACAAATCTAATCAAAATTATATATATAAAAGAATAAAACACCTAAAACATAAATTCAAATACAAATACAATGTAATAATAAAATAAATCATGAAAAATATGTGGAAAATTTTAACTCTAACAAACACAAATGAAATCCCACCTAAAATGGTGAGTGTCAAACTCTTGACAAACAAAGTATCTATCACCTCAAACATTGAACAAGCTTAATCTCTGTCTCGGTATTTAAGAAGTGCCAACTTGCATTCCACATATGGGAAGGGAGACAAATTTCTTGATGTGGGGCTTGGCATTGTTAGCAAAACAGACAACGTTGCATCGACGGTACTCTATAATTTAAAAAAAAAAACGCTAAAACTAATTAGCGAAAAACCCTTCTTAATTGAAGTTTCATATGAGAAATTTTTAAATGTCTTTTATGCTTGCAAATACTCCATTTAATTTGCTAAATATATGTATTAAAACAATACCCGACGAAAGGTTCGAAGTTAGTGATAAATACAAACAAAAACCAAAACAAAAAAAAACGCTGCCCTAATAGCAAACAATCCAACTTGGGAAAAATTTAGTAAAGCAAAACTACGAAAAAATACTTGACAAATTGTATTTCTTCTATGGAACGAGGAACTTTAAGAAACTGTTATTCAGTAGCGGCCATGGCCCAATATATACATATCAACCCTAACGACAATACACTGAAAATGCCAAGCACGACTACCAACTGCTTAAGAAGAAACCTGGTTTTCTGTTTTTTCTGTTTTACAATCAGACTTCTCATTAAAATGGTATTCATGCTGTCTCATTTGACCCAGAGGTATTTGGCAGAAGTGAAAGTCTATCCCTTACAAACCAACCATCAACTGGTTATTCCATGTGACTTAGTTTTCCTTAGATAACCGAAATGAAAGCCTGCATTAGCTGATAATAGCCATTAATTGCTATCCCACTCTACCTAAAGAAACAGAAAATAGTTAATAGCCCAAAATCAAAAACATCTTGCAAAAATGAAAGTCTATCCCTTACAAACCAACCACCAACCAATTATTCTAAATAATGTAGTTTTCCTTAAATAACCTTAATGAAAACCTACATTAACTTAATTGCCATCCCACCACAACTGAGTTGAGCTATGATAGGTTTTATACAGTGTTAAAAAAAATTCATAATGAAAAACGCCTTCCCAGCCAGGGAAATATGGAAATAATATTTTATATATTATTCATGTAAAACGTATGGTTTGCATTTTTTTTAATTTATCCACTGAATAATTGAAAGGTACGCTTTATTTTATTTGATGACCTGTATTCTTGTGAGATTCTAGTGTTCTATATTGATTAAATATTTGTTCTGAAAGCTTCTGAAAGTATCATGTGCTTCCTGTAAAATATTGGATCTTTCTATAAATATTTGTTCTGAAAAGAAAGTATCATGTGCTTCCTGTAAAATATTGGATCTTTCTATTTGAATCACTTTTTGTGGCTCAACTCCAGGATGTCCAAAAAAAAATTGAAGTCATTAATATCTTGTTCACAGATTCTGCACCAAACATGATATAATAGCTCAGGGCCCACCAGATTTGACCATGGAAAACTTTGCTTACCTCGTTTTTCTGCTTGCTTCCGCAGTTAACAGCAAACTGGACGGAGTCGCACGCTCTATCGTCTCTTACAGGCCAGCAATGTTGTTGAGGAGGCAGCCCTCTGAGGAAGAAGTCATGGAATTTTGGCATTATCAAAAGAGTTGTTGAATCAGACGCTAAAATATTCTTCAGGCTCACTGACCACGCGCTTCCTTCGATGAATATCTTGTATCTAACCCAAAGCTAATAATGGCGTATTCCATGAATATGGCGTATCCCATGAATATCCATTCATAAGCACTGATCTTGAAAACTCAACACAGATAAATGATGTATACCAAAAAGATATAACAAAATAATAAATACTAGTATTTGTTTTTTTTATCAGTGTAGTGTTTAGATATATAGTTTTAGTGGTCCTAATGGTTAAGAACATGTGTTTCTTCTTAAGAGATCACAAGTTCAAATCTAGAAGGGGTAGGGTATGTATACCTTCATAAACTTTACCAGTCAGATCGCTGGGCCGAAGGGGTCCCTTGTCCCATAAACAAGAGGGTCTCATACACCAATTAGGTGTCTGGCTGGGTGGAGGGGGTCCCTTGTCCCATAAACAAGAGGGTCTCATACACCAATTAAATGTATGGTGGTTCTCAATTGAAATTCTATAAAAAAATTGTGTTTGATGAAAATGCACATATAACCTAGTTTATTAGTTAATGAGTCCACCAATCATTATTTTTTTATTTTTTTTCTTTTATGTTTTGAATTCAAGGTTTTATAATTATTTAGATAGAGATTTATTACATCTAAGTAGAGTTTTATTTAAGTTGAAATTAAATTTTAATTAAAAAACATTACAAGTAATTTGTTTATATAAATCTACAATTTATGTATTTTAAATATTTAATTAAAATTTAATTTGTTTATATAAATCTACAATTTATATATTTTAAATATTTAATTAAAATTATTTATAAAATTAAGATATATTATTTCAATTTATTTAACTATATTTTTTTTTAAAAAGACAAGAGGAGGCTGGATGGTAGTATTATAAAAAGAAAGGAGGAGGCTAGATGGTAGTAATTAAATAGATTTAAGTAAATTAATAATAAATTGATGATTAAAATATTTTTTTTTAAAAAGAGAGGAGGTTAGATGGTAGTAAATAGATGGAAGTAATTTAATAAATTGATAAATTTATGATCCAAGGAAATATATATGTTGTAAAAGAGATTGGAGGAACTCAATAAGTTGATAAAGATGTAAATTTCAATAACATTAAATAATAAAAATTGGTAAGAAAAGAGAGTAGTACTCTTTTTCACTAGTATTGTGGAAGGAAAAGATATACTATAAGAGATGTAGTAAAAGAGATTGGAGAGTAAATTAAATAATAAAATTTGGTAAGAAAAAAGAGGGATGTAGTAAAAGACTTTGGATTGTAAATTAAATAATAAAAATTGGTAAAAAAAAAAGAGTAGTACTTTTTTTTTTTCAGGAAAAGCTATATTATAAGAGATGTAGTAAAAGAGATTGGATAGTGGAGAAGTTTAATAAATTAACAAAGTTATTATTAATTTTAGAATTTTTATTTAAATTTAATAAGTATGTTTTTAGCAATTAAATATATAAGATTTTTGGGGGTATTATTTGTTAGAATAAGTTATTAATTTATAGTCCAAGATTTTTTGGAAGGTTATTTGGAGATTCTTGGGCTCAAACTTTTTTAGGTGTGAAATTTTCTCCACAATTAAGTTCATTTAGCTTGATATCTCATTTGCAAAATCTTATGAAGTATGGTCTCTTATGAACTATTCAATTAGAGTTTCTCTTCAATCTTTCTATTTAAGCATTGAGGAGCTTGTACACTCCAACATAAAAGATCATTTTTGGAATTATAAGAGCAGAATAAGTCATTAATTTTTTACGAACATTCATAAAGATTAGTTGCAACTAATCAATTTTAAGGTAAAGAAGTAAGATTAAAACTAACCAAATGAATCAAATAACATCAATGATCACCTCCAAAACATACACCAAACAACCAAAACTTTTTGAACACATTTAAAACAAAAAAAATCAAAAAATATATATTAAAGAAAAAAAATCTTAAAAAATTAAAAAATGTTTCTAAATTGAAAAAAAAAAATTCTTAAAAATTTAAAAAATGTTTCTAAATTAAAATAATATATAAAGTATCAATATGAACCTGTAAAGGTATTGCACTGGAACCAATACAAACGAAGATTTGAGTATCCAATGAGTCAGTTGGTGCTTCTCGAAAGACATGGACTAAATTTGAAAATGATGGTTAGGGTAATCATTTTTTTTTTCCACGGAAAAATTTCACTAATTTTTTTGTTCTCTGCTTGAAATGTTACATTCTAAAATAAATAAAACCAGAGAAAAGACCTACATTCCATGCTCATGGTAGTCAATCTAGTACTGTGAGCCAATAATAAATTTGAAAATAATGCTTAGGGTAATCATTTTTTTTTCCACAGAAAAATTTCATTAATTTTTGTTCTCTGCTCGAAATGTTACATTCTAAGATAAATAAAACCAGAGAAAAGACCTACACTCCATACTGATGGTAGTCAATCTAGTGTTGTCGCCCAACAATAAGTTTACCGGAATGTGGAAGTGTAAGAAATCAGTTCCGATGGGCTAATGCTTTGAATATGTGCTCTACAAAGGAGAATATTTTTATTTTTTTTGTAAATTAGGTGGTACCTTGCGATTTTCTATTCATTTATGTAGAACAGGCTACATTTAGATATTTTTATTTGGCCTCAACCTGTCCATAGAAGACCAGGTCTGTTAGCTGTCTAAGGGCTTTGAAAGCTTGC
>SNQJ01S0005888.1:61250-72606 GCA_010110895.2 Picea sitchensis | reverse complement strand
CTATACACCTCATGTATGTGCCAACTCATCAACTACTTGTCTCAACCATGTACTCAACATGTACCTCAACCAAAAGCCCTCATCAATTTCATCATCCAAATCTAATTTGTAGCTTTGTAATAGACCTGGTGTGTATGATCACATTCCTTCAAACCTTCCCTAACTTTAAAAACAAGAGACTAGCATTTTCATCAAACTTTTCTTTAGTCTCACATGCCTAGTTTTGGATTAGTCAACAACTCTAACTTGAAGTAATCATAACTTGGAACCTGTAATGAATAAATATCTGAACTGATACACAATGTTCTTCAGTGTGGTTTATGCAATTCCTTCAAGTTTCAATACTTGGAACCTCTTAGAAAAGGAGTTATAGCAAAAATGGCATACCTTGTTGAATTTTGGCTTATTCTAAAGAGTGACCTTGTAGAGCGTGCCCCACAAAAAAAATTAATGAATTGATCTGAAACTACTACACAAAATACTAAATACTATACTCTAACTAACACATTTGGTCTCACTAAATTTGGATCTGTTATGAATAAGTTATGATGTTTTTGCCCGAAACACCTGATTTTGACTAGTTTCAGGACTGGCCACAAACCCTATTTTCCATGGAGTGTAACTCCCAAAATACAACGACCCACAAGATGAATTTTTTACCACAGATACTTGGATATATTTTATCACTTGCATAGAAATTTCACGGTCTGAATCATTATAGAAAAAAAGGTTATAGAGAAAATGGTGAGACAACCTGTAAATAACATACCTTGGAAAGCACCATCAAAAGAATTTATCCTTCCTTGCATTTCGGCCTTTTTTTCTTCACCTTCACTCATAATTATGGTTTAGATATCCTTGGTTACCTTAGACACATATAGATATTCAATATGCTCAAGTGTGATTCAAATGAGAGAGCCTTGCCTCTTATTTATACTCTCCAAGTAGCTTCCTTAAAAACACCTTCTAGGTCACTTGGCCCACTTTCCTTATTTTAGGGTTGGGTCCACTTCTAATTTTCTTCATTAAATTTATTATTGAAATAATTTATTTGTATTCACTTTGAATTATAATACACTCATCACTTGCATAGAAATTTCACAGTGCGAATCATTATAGAAAAAAAGGTTATAGAGAAAATGGTGAGACAACACCTGTAAATAACATACCTTAAGCTTCATCAAAGATTTATCCTTCCTTGCATTTCGGCCTTTTTCTTCATTCACTCATAATTATGGTTTATGTAATCCTTGGTTACCTTAGACATATATAGATATTCAATATACTCAAGTGTGATTCAAATGAGAGCCTTGCCTCTTATTTATACTCTCCAAGTAGCTTCATACAAAACACCTTCCTGGGTCCTTGGCCACTTTCCATATTTTAGTGTTGGGTCCACTCCTAATTTCTTCATTAAATTTATTGTTGAAATAATTTATTTTGTATTCACTTTGAATTATAATACACTCATCATGGCTTTATTATTTACCTTTTAAAATCTCTTAGAAAACCCACTTGACTACTTTGACCTTTTGGGGCTTCTAGATGACATGAGGTCCTCCAACCCAGTAAGGCATAACTCTCTCAAAACCGTGTGAGGAGTTATGTGACGTTCTACATACCGAGAGAATGGAATGACATGTACTATCCATATAGAGATAGTATTATCTGTCTATATCATAATGCATACCGTTACCCATCAAACAAGCGTGGGTCCATTACCCAAACACGAGATCAACTATCATGGCTATAACTCTCTAACCGTGAGGAATTAATGAGCATTCCACATACCACCATCGTGACATGAAAATCACTATGCATCACAGGATATTTTCTAATAAATTCACTTTCCTTCATCATTATTCCACAATTAAGCATAGGTTCTCTTACTCCTGGCGTCTTCCCACGAGGAGCTTTCATATGAGGACCACTTTGGAGTTCATCATATTTACTTCTTATCAACCATGAAAAATAATAATGAGTCATATTTGCATCAAACAATATTGGATCCATTACCTAAACCTTTGTGCTTTCTGGGGCTTTCTTCAGGTTGACATCAATGACAGCCAACCTTAATCAACAATCTCCTTTTGGCGTGATGAAAACACTCACGATGCAAATCTTGAAATCATCATTCATGCTCCCTTGGAACCATGCCTTTGTCCTCTTGTCGATGTCACTGCCCTGGGTAATGCCTCGTCCTCTGCATCGATAAATGTTCTGCCCTGGAACCATGCCTCTGTATTCTTCATCTGATAAATCTATCCCCCATTTTCATCAGTAGCGAGGTATCTTTCCATCCGACTGCTCCACGTGGTATTTGTCCTCTTATGGGTGCTTCCTCATGCATATCCTAAGACATATAAGATAATCATTCAAAAAGCATTCATTTTTTGGGTAGAAATAACTCCAATTCTATAGAAAAGATATTCAAAGGATTCACGGTAAGGTGGTTTCATAAAGATGTACGCCACTTTTTTTTGTTCCCACATATTCAACTCGATGTTCTTCTCTGCAACTTGTTCTTGGTGAAAGTGATACTTTATTGGAATGTGCTTCCTCTTGGAGTGCATCCACTTTGGGGTTTTTGAGATATTGATGGCATTGTATTATCACAATATGTTGAAATGGGCTCATCATACCTCACTTCTATATCACATCCAAGAAGTTTCATTTATGCATAGAACCTGTGTACAACGTGTTGATGTTGCAATATACTATGCCTCAGTAGATAGGATACTAATGATTGTTTATTTCTTAGCCGCGGTAAACACTCACCTAAGTAGAGCGTTGCTCCATTGTTGCTTAAATGGGATCATCAATACAACGCCCAATCTGCATCGTGTAGGCAATACATGATAGATCTTTTCCCTTTGGATACCATTATCCAAACTCTTTTGTTCCTTTGAGATATCTAAAGATCCTCTTCTTTGCTAATACATGTGATTCCTTTGAGAATTAACGTTTGAAATCCACATTACCTTTGTCAGGCCCCACTTATGATGCATCTGGTTTGGATGTTGTCACATATAGTAGGTTGGAAATCATTGACCTATATTTCCTGCGATCTATAGACTTTGAAGATCATCATCTTTGCTCAACAACTGGTTTGCATGGGATAGTGGTTTGCAATCTTCCATTCGAACCTCTTTAGCATTTCTCTGATATACTTGGTTTTGAGAAATAAAAATTCCTTAGTTTCTTTGACATATCGAAGTCAGAAAGAAGGATAGTTCTCCAAGTAGCAGCCATTTCAAATTCATTTGCATGTCTTTTGCAAATTTACGGCTTAACCTATCATCATCACTACCAAAAATAATATCATCAACATACTTCAATTAATAAAATATAAGCGACTTACCTTGATGTAGGGTTGTTTTGCACTTCCTTTTACGAACCCTTCCTGGCGTAGATACTTATCCATTCTAGAGTACCATGCTCTAGAATTACATTCCAGACCATACAAGGCCTTCTTAATTTACACATGGTTGTGTTCTCTAACTCGTAGAAATCCTTACAGTTGTTCAATGTGAACTTCTTCTTCAAGTTTCATTGAAAAGATGATTTTACATCCATCGATATGCGGTAGCTTCCAGTTAGCTTCCATTAAACAGGCGGGAAAATGTCTCTTCAAGTCGATTCCTTCAATCTATGCATATCCTTTACATACCAATCTAGCTTTTCTCCTTGTAACACGTCGAAAATATTCATTCAATTTATTCTTGAAAACCATTTGTGGTGATCCTGTTCTTATTCTTTGGTCTTGGAACCAATTCCCAAGTGTCATTTTCTCTATTTGATCCAATTCTTCATCCATGTTTTTATTCCAAGAATTCATCCTTGCTAGCTTCTTCAAAGCGGTTTGGTTCAATTGTAGATAAGAGTGCTAGGTGTGTTTATTCGGTGAAGATTTTCTTCTAGTCTCAACTCACAGCCATCTTTGTTTCAATAATCGATCGAGAAGTATGATTCTTTTGTACTCGTTTTTCTAGGTGTCTTTGGAGATACTTGTTGAACTTGATCTTCTACTTTGTCAGATTCTCTTCATCTCCATCTTCCTCTTCTTCTTCTTTTTTCATCTTCTTCTTCAAAAAGTTGTTTCATTGATTTGTTCTCTTCTTCCTTTTCTAACGTATGTCTGTTTCATCAATTGTTACATTGATAACCGCAACTTTTTTCAATCTTAAATTGTAACACTTGTAATAGCTTCCTTGTACTTAGTAACCAACAAATATTCCTTTGTCCACACAAAGGTCAAACTTTCTCATTCTGCCATCTTCTCTTTTGATGTAGAATTTGCTTAAAACTTCTGAAGTGCTTCATTTGCTAGTCTTCCTTTCCATAAGCTCGTGGGGAGTTTTATCGGTGTTGTTTTGAGCATTAATTTGTTTTTAATGTTAACTGTTGTATGCTGCTTTGCCTGTGTCCAAAAATTATTTGTCAACTTTCAATCCATTATCGTTGTTCGAGCCATTCTTGTGTTGTCATGTTCTTTCTTTCAGCAACTCCATTCGTTGGTGTCCTAGCAATGGAGAATTGTCTTTTTATTCCATGATTTTTTTTTTTTTATTCCTTGAAATATTATTTGAATTAATTTGAAGTGAATTCTCCTCCATTATTCAATCTTAAGCATTTGATTCTTAGATCCATCTCACTTTTCAACCATTTCCTTGTAGGTCTTAGAATTTTTCAAAAGCTTATGATTTGTTCTTGAAAACAAACTACAATCATTCTTTTATAATCATCAAGCCTAATAACATAAAGTATCTCTCACCTTTAAGCCTTTTTTTTGTAGTTCGTCCAACTAGATCGGTGCACAATTTCCAATGGTTTTTTGTTGAATATTCCTTTGATTTAGACTTTGGTCTTTGTTTGCTTTCCTTGTTAAGATGCTTGCATAAAGTGTTGAGTTGGATTTTAAGTCTGGGGTATTTCTCTGACTTCTTCTTTTTTGCTAACTTTGACAAGATTATCACAATACATGTGACTCATTCTTCTGTGCATAGCCAGCTTTTCATCTTCATTTCCTAGACAACACTTTCTATTTCCAATTTAGCTTAACATATATATGTTGCTTCAAGTTCTTGCGGAGTTAATAGCGACGATTTCCACTGAACCTTCTTTTCTTATCTCTTTTGTGAATAGAAAGTAACTTTATGAACATGCATTTTGACTCACACTTAAAAGATTGTCTTTCATATCTTCTACTAGTAAACATTTTTTATTTCTTTTCATTCTTGTTCCCAAGATTTGGTATGCCTTTTCCAATGATTTTGGATGATCATCATTTCCAAAAGAGTCTGATCCATCTCTTTCAACTTTAGTAATGTAAACATCTCTATCACCTATCATGTGTTTTTTGAACATCCACTATCAACACTTCAACCATGCTTCTCTGTTTCTCCTGCTTGTAGGGTGACTATGCATTCTTCATTGCTATATTGATCTTACTTTCTTATCCATGCCATTTTTTGAGTTCTTGTTGTGACTCGTTGGAGTTCTTTGGGAGGGACTATCGTGCAATTTTTTGGCCATGTGTCCAAATTGACCCCATATTTGTGAATTTCCACTTCGGGTGCTCAAAGATTCAAACCTGTTGTAACTTCTTCAGTGTTTCACTAGGTCTTCTTGAATAACCCTTGTGTATGGCTCTCAGTAGTTATTGTTCCTTGTTAGCTCTGCAATTTTACATCTTTATGTCCAAAACTATTACGTATAGCAAACCAAAATATAGTTTGATACCTAGTAGTTGAATCTTATGAAGGGAAGTTCTCTTATGAATCCTTCTTCTTCTTAGAGGCATGTCTATCGTTGTTGATTAGAATGGAATCTTCTCGATTGGATGAGTGTCCACAATAATCTTCTTTGTATTTTTTTTTATCCCCTTTCATTGTTTCTTCATAACTTTTGGATTTGTTTCTTGCTATGTTGTTTGGAGCTTGATCCTTTTAAATACGATTGTATTCAAGTCAGGACTTGTCAAGATAAGATTTTTGACTGATAATGAATGTCATCGAACTTTTGGCTAATGCATATTTTTTTGAATATATTTTCTTAGTGTGACAATCTCTTTGAGTTTCCAATGATCCTTGTCCTTTCCTTCATTTCATTTCTTTGGAGTGCTTCTTCAATTCATAACTTTTATCTTCTTCTATTTGAACCTTCAATTTTGTGATCATTTGTTCTAGTTCTTGAGTATCTTTTTTCTTATCTAATTCTTCTTGTAGTTTCTTGGTTTTCTTTCTCTTGATAACTTCTATGGAACTCATTAATTCTTCTAGGAAGTCAACTTCCTCTTCTTCAATTTTCTTCATATTATCTTCTTGCATTTTTCTTCCAAGTCTTTCTTTATCAAATTCTTCTGCCATGAATAGAGACTCTCCTGTTTCATTGTATTACGACTTCGTCTAAATTTGATGATGAGATGTCTTCTTTGGTGCAAAGCGTTTTCTTGAAAACTTTCTTTGTGGTTCTTTTACATTTATATGTTTATCTGCCTTTTAAGTAACCTTCATCTGTTTCTCTTTTTCTTATGAGACATTTTATGGAAATGACCAATATATCCCTGAGAATTAAATAAATTAAAGGAAGCTTACCTCATACCTACCGTTGGTTCCCCTTGTTCAGTCTTTTGTGAAATTGTCCATATTCATCATCTTGAGACATGGTTATTTGGTATTATATTCTTCTTGTTCCTTTTTCTTTTGCTTTGATCTTTTGGATACTTTGAAGGTTGCTTCTTTACATCACGGATTTTCATGTTGAGTTCTCATCTCATATCTTTGTGAAAGATTCCATTTAGTTCATTCATGCTTATTGATTTTAGATCGATCTTTCTTCTAGTGCTGATATCTCAAGGTTGAATCTCATAGGAAGAGATCTTAGTACCTTTGAAAAAAATTACAGATTCTTCAATCTCTCCTCCCAATCCTATGATTTCATTCAACCATTTCAACAACTTCGTAAGTAGGTTGTGTCTTCATATTTCCTTCATTTTTAGTTGTTTGGGCCCGACCTCTGTAAGTTTGAAGCTTTGTTGCTTTTAACTTTTGAATCTTCTTCATAAATGTTGAAGCTTGTCCCAAATCCTCTTTAACAGTTACAATGTGCAACTTTGGTGAATATGTTATCTTGAACCATTCAAAGTCGTTTATGGCTTTGGAATTATTATCTTCGAGTTTCACTTCTTTGTCATTTGTTGTGAGTGCGGAACTGTTAGTCTTTGTGTATCCATCTACAATTGATTTCCATTGAAATCCCTAGCTTGTATATATGTCTTCATCCTTATGTGCTCAAAAAGAAACATACTTTTGTCCATCAAGCTGGGGTATTCCATTTTCATGTGAGTTTTACTCTCGTGATCTGCTAGGTGGTTAAATTGATTTGAAGGAACCTGCTCGTCTCAATTGTTGTATTACTAAGAGGGGGGTGAATCGGTGTCGCGTAATTATAATCTGTATAACAAATGTTATATACGGAACAAAATTATTATCAACAATGGCTGATGAGAAATAAAGCAATCACACACATACCGATACACCCGGTGTTTTTCACATTAGAGCCAAATCGGGGAGAGAAACCACATAATGTTTTTCTTATATGTATTGAAGAATTACATTCGTAGAACACCAACTTCCTTTGTTTTATTTTGCGCAAACTAGAAGAACAACACCCTAGTTTATCGGGCTACAACATGAGGCAAGATCCAACCTCCCACTTCTCTGGCTACAACCCGAGAAGGAGGCTGGCCTAATGTCCTCGACTACAACCAGAAGGGTATTTCACAACCATATGTCATACCCCCATCTGCCACCTTAAGTAGAAGCAGAATGATGAACCATTGTCACACTATCTTTGTGAGATATGCCAAGCTTGTACCAATAAAAATCTGAACCATGCGTCAAAGCTGTATCTCAGCACAGCAATCAACTATGCATAAACAAGAGTGCATCAACCATGCACCAACCTGCCAATCAACCTGTACCATAACCAAGTGCATTGACATGCCAAGTATGTACCAATCATAATGTATCAACTACTCATAAATATGTACCAACATCATCAATATACACCCCTCGTAATGTGCCAACTCAGTCAAGCTACTTGTCTCAACCATGTACTCAACATGTACCTCAGCCAAAACCCTCATCGTTCATCCTCCAAAATATAGTTTGTAGCTTTAGCAATAGACCTGGTGTATGATCCACATTCCTGCAAACCTTCCTTAACTTTAAAACAAGAGACTAGCATTTTTAGATCGACTTTTTCTTTAGTCTCCACATTACCTAGTTTTGGATTAGTCCCAACAAAACCCTAATTGGAAGTAATCATAACTTTGAACATCATAATGTATAAAGATATGAAACTTATACACAACGATATTCAGTGTGTGTTTATATGAAATTCCTCAGTTTCACTACTTTGAACCTCTCAAAAAAATGAGTTATGGAAAATGAAGGCATATCTTGTTGAATTAGAAAACTATTCTAGAAGTGACCTTGTAGAAGCGTGCCCAAAATAAAGAATTGTTGAATTGATATAGAAATGTTACACAACATACTAAAATACTTTACCCTAACCAGCACATTTCATCTCTTTGAATTTGGATCTGTTATGAGAAAAGTTATGATTTTTACCTGAACACTTGATTTTGACTAGTTTAGGGACTGACCACAAACCCTATTTTCCAGTCATAACTCCCAAAATACAACGACCATAATATAGATATATTACCTGATACTGAATGTGTTTTCTCACTTGCACTTAGCAGTTCAGGTCCTGAATCATTATATAAAAAATATTCACCGAGGGAAAATTGTGGTTGTAAATAACATACCTTAAAGCACCATCAAAATTTATCCTCTTTGCATTTCGGCCTTGTTTCTTCACCTTCCTCAGAATTACGGCTTATATATCCTTGATTTACCTCCAGTACATATAGATATTCAATATGATCCAAGTTAATGATTCAAATGAGAGACTTTTGTACTCTTATTTGCATGCTCTCAAGTAGCTTCCTTAAAAGCTTACCTTCTAGGGTCTACTTGACCCACTTTCCTTATTTTAGGGTTGGGTCCACTTCTAATTTCTCCATTAAATTTATTATTGAAATAAATTTATTTTGTATTCACTTTGAATTATAATACACTTGTCCCTTCACCTTATTATTTACCTTTTAAAATCTCAACCTTTGACTACTTTGACCTTTTGGGGCTTCTAGATGATATATGGTCCCTCCAGCTTCATAGAGCCATAACTCTCAAACCGTGAGGAGTTAATGTGACGTTCATATATACCAAATATCATAACATGTACTATCCATATAGAATATTATTATCTGAGAAATATATCATAACTCATACCATTACCCATAAAAAATTGGGTCCATTACCCAAACCCGAGGTCTCCAACTTCTCATGGCCATAACTTTCTCTAACCGTGAGGAATTATGTGGCCGTCCACAGCCTGCAAGATGACATGACAAGAACTATGCATCTGAGATGTTTTCCTGACAAATTCACTTTTCTTTCATCTCATTATTCCTACAATTAAGAATGGGTTCTCTTACTCTAAAAGCGTCTTCTGTGAGGGCTTTCACCATAAAGGGTATCACTTTGGGAGTTCATCCATATTTACTTCTTATCAAACATGACAAAACAATAATGAGTCATATTTACATCAAATAATATTGGATCCATTACCTAAACCCTTTGTGCTATGGATCTTTCTTGAAGGGTTGAAATCAATGGAAACCCATTGTAATCAACCACCAGATGTGCTATGATGGAGTAAAAGCAGAATCTGAAATTCCCAAGGCATGGGAAAGACAAGAAAGACAAGGCGAGAATGAATCCAAGCGTGAAAGGATTACAACCACCCTCGTAATATGGATGGTGTTAATCCCTAATATCGGCTCATTACCCTTAATTGGGGCATATTATATTAATGTTATTTTATTTATAATAATAGGCTTTAGGCCATTAAGTTGTAATTATACCTCCTAGTCTCCTATATATACCAAGGAGGAGACATTTTCATTTTGAATCATCTTGTACTTGAAAGTTTAAGTAGGGTAAAAGAGGTTGCCCCTCGAAGAGCTTATTATCACAGAAATTATCTCTTTTCAAGGTGTTGAGTACTTTTTCGAGGGTTTTCATATGCTATATTGATATTTGGCTTAACATATGTTGTCGAGCTCAAGGTCTCGAGTTTGTTGCTACATGCAGAGACACATGGAATTTACTACCTTAATTGGGGCATATTATATTAGTAATGTTATTTTATTTATGTCAGCTTTAGGCCATTAGTTGTAATTATACCTCCTAGTCTCCTATATATACCAAGGAGACATTTTCATTTTGAATCATCTTGTACTTGAAAATTTAAGTAGGGTAAAAAGAGGTTGCCCCCTCGAAGAGGCTTATTATCTGAAATTATCTCTTTTTCAAGGTGTTGAGTACTTTTTCTGAGGTTTTTCTATGCTATATTGATATTTGGCTCTTAACATATGGTATCAGAGCTCAAGGTCTCAGGGTTTCGCTGCTACATCTGAGACACCTTGGAATTTTCACTATAAACTTTTTTATACAACATTTCAAAAGGAATGGATTGGAGGATATTTAGTAGACAAATCAAGGTACGTTGGGTTCAAAATTCAGCTCCTAAGGCCTTATACTTTCGGAGATACAGCCTGTAAAAGATAGCGTTCTGGAATCATCCTGAACTAATTCATTGTGGAATTATCACTATAAAAACGTTTTTGTAATGTTTTAGACCCTGAAATCTAGAGGGTATTTAGAAAAATTAGTAAGGTATATGTGGTAAAACTTTTAGCTTTTGGGTCATCTTAAAATTGTAGATACACCCTGTATAAGATATGGTATATGACTAGTCCTATTGACTAATCTTAAGAAGGTGTTCTAGGTAAAACAATCATGATTTATTCCTAGAGTATTCAAATTGAGTGGGACTAGTTTCATTGGATCGTAGACATTTTGTAGTATTTTGGGTGTGAGTTTCAGAATTTTATATCAATTATTTTGTGCGAGGCATGCTATACAATTGAGATCTCCTAGAAAGGCCAAAAATCTGCAAGTTGTGGAGAAGTTACCGTAAATTACACTTGGCACATCCAGTTTTGATCAGACCTGTGGCATTGCAGAGAAGAAATATCAAAGAAATACATAAAAGAAAGTTTCATACCCAGAAGGGAAGAAACTTGGGAGATACAACAGAATAAATATTGTCTAGCAGAACCACCTCAAAATCAAGGTTCAAAAGTGATACTTGGCCAACATGCCACCAAAAAAGGGAACTTCTACACCAAATAAGCCTCCAGAAAATCCTACTTGGACTC